>JBAIZL010000126.1:102500-220000 GCA_036971475.1 Prosapia bicincta
GTAGAATAAAACGCATGTAGTTTAGTCTCGTTTAAAAGTGTCTGTATTTAAAACGTTAAAAAAAATAAAATTAGGATTCCCAGAATATATATACAGGAAAGTCTCGATTACAAAACGGTAGGCCGGATAATCGAAAAGGAATGTGCAAAAATCGAGTGGGAAAATTGTGAAATTAATGAAGACGTGGTCTATAAAACCTAGAGAGGAAACATAAAGCCGAAAGCAGGACTATGAAACCCGACAACGGAACTATAATATCGAAAGCAGAACTATAAACAGCTAAAAGGCTGTTTGTTTAACCACATACCATGCCTAACCACCTGAGTATAGTCACTTGCAGGCAGGACCCGTAACAATTGGCCTACGTCACTGACAGATAGTCTTCTGCGATAAACAAACATTGATTATTTTTAACTGCTAGCAAAACGCCTAAGGTGATAGTGACTTGGACGTTAGAGTAACTCACCATGAGATAATATGTTTGTCGCATGCTCTGAGCTTTTGTTAAATCACGACCAAAAGTTAACACCAAATGCAAAACATTGATGAGCTATGTGTTTATTCAGCCAAGTGAAGTGGAGAGTACAGTGTTTATATAGTCAGTTCTCCAGGTCAAGTGGTCTCACGGTATAGTTAGGTGGCCTGCCAGTGCTCGTACGTATAGCCGCCTTGCCAGTAGGACACAAAAAAAATGCTTTCGAATCCGTTGGACTATCGTTAAAGAAGGCATTGCAAATGTGATAATAATCAATTAAAAAAAGGTGTTAGCAAAAAGATAATATGAACGGTTATATTAAACAAAACAACCTTCAGGAAAGCCAACGGAAAAGACTTTTTAAAAAATAGTGACGACATTTAATTTTCTTAATTATTTCCGCAAATCCAGTTTTGCCAGCGTTATTACAACGGTGGTGCTAAAGGAATACAGCTATAACTGGTGCAAGTTAACAAAATGGACAAAGCGCCGCTCGACAGTAAACACGCACGCGCCATTATTCATCAGGGCACTTTCACTTAAACGCTAAGTTTTCGCTGCATTGTCGTGGCGCCTCCATAAATAACCTCCAAACTCTGCTGTGACTGTAAACCCGTGTGCCAAATATCCCCCCTCGCGTCCACGTGGCCCAGGAATGTGTTGCTGCTCCTGTGCAGATACTTCCGCGCCGCGCCGTCACTAGTGGCTGTACGCATGTACCGACATTGGATGCAGATGTACGCACTTTGTGTGAAGTCTGTCTTGTTAGATGAAGGCGTTGGACAAGATTACCTACTTATTTAGTACTTTAAAGCGTCATGGTTACATGTTTATTTTCATTTTCTGTGGTCAAATATACTTTACTCAATTACTGAAATAAGAAAAACAATAATATACTGCAAATATTACGTAACGTTTGAAGTTACCTAAGTAAAGTAATAACACTTACTGAGCCGAAAGGTTTAAGTAAAATATTTTTTTAATCTGGTATTAAAACGCATATACGTGCACGCGCGCGCGCACACACACCTATAACAATAAAAAATAATTTTCACATTGTTGGTGTTTAATGAGGGTGTTAGGTGATAAATGTGGGCGATTGGTGTTTAATGAGGGTTTTGTCATTTAATGAGGGCTAATTGTGTTTAACGAGGGCTGTTGGAATTTAAGGAGAGCTGGTAAGGTTTAATAAGGGCTGTTGGTGTTCATTGAGGGCGGTTGGGGTTTATTGAGGGCTGTGGCGGTTTAATGTGGGCGGTTGAGATTTAATGAGGGCTGTTGAGATTTAATGAGGGCTGTTGAGATCTAATGAGAGCTGTTAAGGCTTAATAAGGGCTGTTGGTGTTTATTGAGGGCGGTTGGGGTTTATTGAGGGCTGTGGCGGTTTAATGTGAGCGGTTGAGATTTAATGAGGTCTGTTGAGGTCTAATGGGAGCTGTCAAGGTTTAGTGAGGGCTGTAGAGGTTTAATGAGGGCGGTTGATGTTTAATAATTAGGGCGGTTGGTGTTTAATGAGGTTGTTGGGGTAGTGAGGGGTTTGGCGTTTAATGAGGGCTTGTAAGGCTTAATGGGAGCTGTTGGTTAACTGAGAGCGGCTGGGGATTATTGAGTGTTGTTGAGGTTTAATGAGAGCTGTTGAGGTTTAATGAGAGCGGTTTGTGTTTTTTAGGGCTGTTGAGATTTAATGAGGGTGATTGACGTTTAATGAGGGCTAATAGTGTTTAACGATGGCTGTTGGCATTTAACGAGAGCTAGTAAGGTTTAATAAGGGCTGCTGGTGTTTAATGAGGCCTGTTGAGGTTTAATGAGGTCTTTTGAGGTTTAATGAGGGCTGATAGTGTTTAACGATGGCTGTTGGCATTTAACGAGAGCTAGTAAGGTTTAATAAGGGTTGCTGGTGTTTAATGAGGCCTGTTGAGGTTTAATGAGGGTGGTTGGTGGTTTTTAGGGCTGTTGAGATTTAATGAGGGTGATTGACGTTTAATGAGGGCTAATAGTGTTTAACGATGGCTGTTGGCATTTAACGAGAGCTAGTAAGGTTTAATAAGGGCTGCTGGTGTTTAATGAGGCCTGTTGAGGTTTAATGAGGTCTGTTGAGGTTTAATGAGGGCGGTTGGCATTTAACAAGAGCTTGTAAGGTTTAATAAGGGCTGTTGAGGTTTAATGAAGTCTGTTGAGGTTTAATGAGGTCTGTTGAGGCTTAATGAGGGCGGTTGGTATTTAACGAGAGCTAGTAAGGTTTAATAAGGGCTGTTGAGGTTTAATGAGGGCTGATAGTGTTTAACGAGGGCTAGTAAGGTTAAATGAGGGCTGTTAACGTTTAATGAGGGTTGTTGATGTTTATTTAGAGTGTTGGAGTTTATTGAGTGCTTTTGGCGTTTAATGAGTCGCCTACTGTTGGTGTTTAGGGAGATATGCTTTACAACTCGCACTGCAACTCGACCCAAGTTCGTGACCAGTGATGCGGCCAGTGATGAACAGTGAACTTAGAAAAAGCGCGACTCAGTATCCTGCAATTATTAAGTTTTAATTCCTTGCCGATTAAGCGTGACTACCTGAGTCGACTTGGAACGAACCGTGAAATAATACTTATTTTGTTAATAATGCACTGGTTCGTCGTCTTGGAGATAAAAATATATCCACTCCAGGGATCCATCGAGGCACCCTATCTTCGGCCGAATAGGCAAGGTCAAATTGATTCACAGACAAATATCTGTTTTCGTCTCAAATTACCAGAAAATAGCAGACCTAAATGTTTAGGATTCGCTAAGCTCTCTCTCTCTTTCTCTCTCTCTCTCTCTCTCTCTCTCTCTCTCTCTCTCTCTCTCTCTGACTTTCTTAATCTTTATTTCCTAAACGCGTTTCAAAGACAAAGATATCACCATCAGTGTAGAGCTACACAAATCCTGAACGTATTGTTAATTTCAGCTTAGTTACGAGTATTGCCAACAATACACAAAAGTAGGCCCAAATACCAACATTCAAATTATGTCTGTATGCTCATCACTAATGAAGGCGGCACGGGAGTTGAAACTAGTCTAATTACTCAATAAGAAATACTAGACGTACACAAACTCACAAATCACAGATTAGTTGTAAGTTGGAGTTTATATTATTAATACCCGCTGATGATAACTTAGTCACTGAAACGAGTCAGAGTGAATGAATTATTAACTTGTGAGGTCTTGTATTTGTTATTAACCTAGCCTCACGATCTAAGCACACATAATATTCCGTATAGTAATTAATAGGTTGGAGTGCAATAGTTTTGTATTTACCTTTATAAATTCTAAAATTTCATTATAATCAAGAAAATTAATTATCAGAACAAAATTTTGCTAGTGCCGTTATATAATTACCTTCTATGACGAGACAATATTTTTGTAATCATTTTTCAGCCCAAATATTTTAAAATTAACTTTTTTCACGACTTAAACATGTCTTCAAACATTGCAATCAGCAACCAGGTATCAAACAGGGACTTATTTTTAGCCCCCCCCCCGCTCTGCCTTACAGAACTGGTGGCAATAATTAGGAGACGAGACATGCAATACGTTGTGATACATTCCTTATCGCAAGAACAAACGCTCTTATCTAAGAATGTAGGCTCCCGGTGCAGGCAATTATTGCAGTGCAGTTAGACAGGCGTCATATCTTTACTATGTAGCCTTGGGTAGAATTATGCGCGATATCCATACAACGTAAAGTTGTTGCCGAACCCGTGTTAGGCCTATTCCCAACAGGATTATTAAGCTTATTCAATGCCTTATATATATATATATATATATATGTGTGTGTGTGTGTGTGTGTGTGTGTGTGTGTGTGTGTGTGTGTGTGTGTGTGTGTGTGTGTGTGTGTGTGTGTGTGTGTGGATGTGTGTGTGTGTGTGTGTGTGTGTGTGTGTGTGTGTGTGTGTGTGTGTGTGTGTGTGTGTGTGTGTGGATGTGTGTGTGTGTGTGTGTGTGTGTGTGTGTGTGTGTGTGTGTGTGTGTGTGTGTGTGTGTGTGTGTGTGTGTGATGAGTGAGTGTGTGTGTGTGTGTGTGATGAGTGAGTGTGTGTGTGTGTGTGTGTGTGTGTGTGTGTGTGTGTGTGTGTGTGTGTGTGTGTGTGTGTGTGTGTGTGTGTGTGTGTGTGTGTGTGTGGATGTGTGTGTGTGTGTGTGTGTGTGTGTGTGTGTGTGTGTGTGTGTGTGTGTGTGTGTGTGTGTGTGTGTGTGTGTGGATGTGTGTGTGTGTGAGTGTGTGTGTGTGTGTGTGTGTGTGTGTGTGTGTGTGTGTGTGTGTGTGTGTGTGTGTGTGTGTGTGTGTGTGTGTGGATGTGTGTGTGTGTGTGTGTGTGTGTTCAATTTTTAATCCTAATTAAATACGTTTTATTCATCCAATCAAGTTGAAATACATTTCTTTGGCCCCATCTGGTTTTCGTCGAAACCTCCATCGTACAGCCTTAATTTGTTGCCATGGTTATCACACAATATCATAACTAATGTTCTAGCATTAAAAATGAATAAAATAAACAAACAAACTGGATTAACGTTATCGAAGCTTGCTTCACAAACGGAGAATGCGAAAAAGAAAGCAAAAAGAAACTACAACACAATGCAAGCGAAAAAAACGTATAAACAGTAACGAGCAAAAATAATATTCCAACATCATATATAGAAAGGAAAATGGAAAATTTCAAGGAAATTCATTTTCTATTTTGCCACTTAATATTGTTATTCTGACATATGTACATCATATTTATACTAGTTGTAAATATAACATAAAAGAAACTAAAACATTTTTTCTTTGTTGACTTAAAGTAGAAATTGACATTACAATAAAAAGGTTTTGTTGTTTATTTTATTTTATATAAATAAAACCTCCTAACTACACAAACCTTTTATTTAAATCTTTCGATCGTAAAGCAATCACCTTCAAAGGAAATCATTACAAGAACAGCTACATTTGGTCTAAGCTACATTTCTAACAAGTTATTTTTGTAATAATTTCCTCTGAAGATGATTGCTTTGCGATCGAAATGCCGTTTGGATTTAAATTAAGGGGTTTTGTGGTTGAGAAGTTTTATTCATTTAAAATAAAAACTTACACATTTGCTTCAAGTTTTATTGCCAATGGTTAAGTAAAAACAGAAGTAGTCATTAAAAAATAAACCTTGTGGAATAATAAAATGCTTGAAATTAATTTGAGGAGAATCGAGTTGCAAGAGAAGATGCATCTTGTAAACAAACTTTCGATTCTTTCAAGTTATGTAGGCCTACCTGATATTCTCTAATAATGAATTTAGTCATCATCTTGCCCATAAGGAGAAGCCTTTTAAAAGATTAGTCTTAATGTAGTAGGCTGCACAAAACGTTCAACCTTCATTTATAATTACAAATTCTGAAAGCATGACAAACATATCGCGCCAGAAGTAATGGTTTATTAAACTATTGTAGTTCCCAACTACAATATAACTTCAGTAATAGCCATTTCAGTTTGTATAACTGGAGAAATTGGAATTACTTTTCTTTGTCTTTAGTTTTGAGATATATGCCAGAGCGGGGATAGAGAGAGAGAGAGAGAGAGAGAGAGAGAGAGAGAGAGAGAGAGAGAGAGAGAGAGAAGGGGGAGAAGGGAAAAAAGAGGGGACAGAGAAGAGCAGAGGAGAGAGGGGGAGAGAGAAAGGGGAGAGAGGAGAAAGGAAGAGTGAAGGGGAGAGGGGGAGAGTGAAGGGAGAGAGAGAGAAGAGAAGAGAGGGGAGAGAGGAGAGGAAATAAGGGGGAGAGAGTGAGAGAGGAAGGGAGAGAAGGAGGGAGTGAAGGAGGAAGAGAAGGAGGGAGGGGAGAGAGGTAGAGGATGAAAGGTAGAGAGAGAGGGTGAGAGTTAGGGGGTTGAAGAAGAAAGGGGGAGGGAGGAACTTAGGGAGAGAGATTGAGAGAGAAAGAAATAGGAGGGATGGTAGAGAGAGAGGGAGAGTCCGACCTAGTGAGACAGCAGAGCGAGACGAGCGATAACAAACAAACGAACCGGAAATGCTTCCGATCGTCTTTGTTGTTGCGTCATAAATAATAGCCAATATTTTCCTTATCGCAAATAGGCCTTTGCTTTAATCGTTTAATTCACTCAAAGCCACTAATACATAAATAAGACGTAGTTGATAATTAATTATTTTTCCAATAAATTACACAGCGCACGTATTTTAACAGTTGAAAAAACAATAATCAGAATCGGTCCTTTAATCAATCGAGAATCGAGTAGCGGCGAATTTTCGATACTATTATAATATACTATTTCTAGGATGGAACATTATAATCCTAGAATTTATCATATTTATACATTTTTACTTTTAAATTTAATTATAGGCCTTATAATAGCTTAAGGCGATAACAATTCAGTAGGCTGTATTAGATAACTTTATTCACTAAGTTATCCAGAAATAATATGATTTCATTGAATGAAAATGTAAAATACAGACATGAACAAAACATGCGAGTATTAAAAACAGACATTACATGAAATCACTCTATAACACATAATTTAATCAAATTTATGATATTTCTGAGATTGTATTTAATAATGGTTTTAACATAACCTCTAAGTAACGTCTAAGCCAAGAAGGTAACAGCTGTAAGCGCTAAACTACCAGGACGTTTGGCTTTTGGAAACCTTCGGGACAAGGGAGGAGTTAGAATTTCCGAGTGAACCTCATGTTATACTGATTCACTGCAATGTAAATTGCTTATACGCTGCGCCGAAAAAGGTTACACTAGAGAAGAATTGCTATTCAGCTGTTTAAAGGGACCTCTCGTCGACGGGTGCGCTTAATGATTGGTTGAAGAAGGCGAGGGTCCAGTCGAAATGGTCACACGATAGAGTATTGTAGAATGATTGGTTGGTCCAGTCGGAATAGTCACACGATAGAGTATTGCAGAAACATTAAAGCGGACAGAGTAAAAGCAGGGCCTGGTTCTTCTGTTATTTTACGTCTATCAAGCGAAACATCGTCTAAATGAGAAACATTATTATAAAGTTAGAAACAGTAGCAAAATTTAAATGTTTAAGGCGAACTTTGACTGAATGTAAACTTATGGGTCATGTATCGCGGCTGCAGTCTGCGTTGTGGTTGAAATCTACTCCGGAACTTGGAACCGCGATCGGATTACTCGTGTGGCCAGCATTTTGGTTGCGGCTATCGTATCGAATATTTCGGGCGTCGATGTTTCCGTTCACAACAGGGCCCTTAAGAGGACCATTGAGCTGCTTACATGTACACGAGGCACTTGAGAGGACCGTTGAGCTGCTTACGTGTACACGAGGCCCTTAAGAGGACCGTTGAGCTGCTTACGTGTACACGAGGCACTTAAGAGGACCGTTGAGCTGCTTACGTGTACACGAGGCACTTAAGAGGACCGTTGAGCTGCTTACATGTACACGAGGCCCTTAAGAGGACCGTTGAGCTGCTTACGTGTACACGAGGCACTTAAGAGGACCGTTGAGCTGCTTACGTGTACACGAGGCACTTAAGAGGACCGTTGAGCTGCTTACATGTACACGAGGCCCTTAAGAGGACCGTTGAGCTGCTTACATGTACACGAGGCCCTTAAGAGGACCGTTGAGCTGCTTACATGTACACGAGGCCCTTAAGAGGACCGTTGAGCTGCTTACGTGTACACGAGGCCCTTAAGAGGACCGTTGAGCTGCTTATGTGTACACGAGGCACTTAAGAGGACCGTTGAGCTGCTTACGTGTACACGAGGCACTTAAGAGGACCGTTGAGCTGCTTACATGTACACGAGGCACTTAAGAGGACCGTTGAGCTGCTTACATGTACACGAGGCCCTTAAGAGGACCGTTGAGCTGCTTACGTGTACACGAGGCACTTAAGAGGACCGTTGAGCTGCTTACATGTACACGAGGCCCTTAAGAGGACCGTTGAGCTGCTTACATGTACACGAGGCCCTTAAGAGGACCGTTGAGCTGCTTACATGTACACGAGGCACTTAAGAGGACCGTTGAGCTGCTTACGTGTACACGAGGCCCTTAAGAGGACCGTTGAGCTGCTTACGTGTACACGAGGCACTTAAGAGGATCGCTGAGCTGCTTACATGTACACGAGGCACTTAAGAGGACCGTTGAGCTGCTTACGTGTACACGAGGCACTTAAGAGGACCGTTGAGCTGCTTACGTGTACACGAGGCACTTAAGAGGACCGTTGAGCTGCTTACATGTACACGAGGCACTTAAGAGGACCGTTGAGCTGCTTACGTGTACACGAGGCACTTAAGAGGACCGTTGAGCTGCTTACGTGTACACGAGGCACTTAAGAGGACCGTTGAGCTGCTTACGTGTACACGAGGCCCTTAAGAGGACCGTTGAGCTGCTTACATGTACACGAGGCCCTTAAGAGGACCGTTGAGCTGCTTACATGTACACGAGGCACTTAAGAGGACCGTTGAACTGCTTACATGTACACGAGGCCCTTAAGAGGACCGTTGAGCTGCTTACGTGTACACGTGGCACTTAAGAGGACCGTTGAGCTGCTTACATGTACACGAGGCACTTAAGAGGACCGTTGAGCTGCTTACGTGTACACGAGGCACCAGACGACAAAAAGTTACAGTTTTATAACAGCGCGCAAAGAAAATATTGGATTTTCCTTTACTACGTAATGCCTTTAAAATGAATGTTATAAAAATATTTGTTTAAACATACAATTTAAAAGAAGCTATTTGTAAATAACAAATACGATTATTTATTTTGAGGTTTCAAGGTTTTAAATAAAACGTAAGTTCACCCATGAATATTAATCTTATGAACGTCACTTTTATATTAAATAACAAAAGTGCGCACGACTGATGCTGCAGTCACCCAAGCACAGACGCTCTCACCAGCCGTTCCCGCAACAGAACTGCTGCAGTGATCTCAAATAGGAACGCCGATTTGTCCTCGGTAACACCCGCCGGTAGAGAGCCAGGGTGAGTGCGCACGACTGATGCTGCAGTCACCCAAGCACAGACGCTCTCACCAGCCGTTCCCGCAACAGAACTGCTGCAGTGATCTCAAATAGGAACGCCAATTTGTCCTCGGCAACACCCGCCGGTAGAGAGCCAGGGTGAGTGCGCACGACTGATGCTGCAGTCACCCAAGCACAGACGCTCTCACCAGCCGTTCCCGCAACAGAACTGCTACAGTGATCTCAAATAGGAACGCCAATTTGTCCTCGGCAACACCCGCCGGTAGAGAGCCAGGGTGAGTGCGCACGACTGATGCTGCAGTCACCCAAGCACAGACGCTCTCACCAGCCGTTCCCGCAACAGAACTGCTACAGTGATCTCAAATAGGAACGCCAATTTGTCCTCGGTAACACCCGCCGGTAGAGAGCCAGGGTGAGTGCGCACGACTGATGCTGCAGTCACCCAAGCACAGACGCTCTCACCAGCCGTTCCCGCAACAGAACTGCTGCAGTGATCTCAAATAGGAACGCCAATATGTCCTCGGTAACACCCGCCGGTAGAGAGCCAGGGTGAGTGCGCACGACTGATGCTGCAGTCACCCAAGCACAGACGCTCTCACCAGCCGTTCCCGCAACAGAACTGCTGCAGTGATCTCAAATAGGAACGCCAACATGTCCTCGGTAAACCCGCCGGTAGAGAGCCAGGGTGAGTGCGCACGACTGATGCTGCAGTCACCCAAGCACAGACGCTCTCACCAGCCGTTCCCGCAACAGAACTGCTACAGTGATCTCAAATAGGAACGCCAATTTGTCCTCGGTAACACCCGCCGGTAGAGAGCCAGGGTGAGTATAAATGTCAACCACATCCAGAGGGCTCGAGTTTAAACATCTAATCGACCTTACAAATCGATAGTTTGGGCTTCTTTGGGAACCTCGTTGCGCTGACCTGGTGGGAGGTCGTGTTTACTTGGTATTCGTTCCAGCAAATCTAAGCGAGATCGCTTAGTTAAATTAATTTTACTTAGAAACGTTGCCCTCATCTGGTAGCCGATTTTTAGAAATGTGATTTGTAAATAGGATGAAGTCCGTTTCAGAAAAAAAGTCAAATTGTAGTGCTTCTATAAAGGAGAGGTTGGTAAGGTATAAGGTTCTACTTTACTGTAAATAATCTAGGATTCGTTTACCTCTCCACTCTAGGAGCCTGATAAGGATGACTTCCTTACATCGAGGTAAAGTCGATCTGGGCCGTGGGGGATTCAAGGAAGGTAATATGACCATTAATACGCTTCAATACTCCATTGTCGACCCTAGCTAGTGCTTCTATAAAGGAGAGGTTGGTAAGGTATAAGGTTCTACTTTACTGTAAATCATCTAGGATTCGTTTATTTCTCCCCTCAAGGAGCCTGATAAGGATGACTTCCTTACATCGAGGTAAAGTCGATCTGGGCCGTGGGGGATTCAAGGAAGGTAATATGACCATTAATACGCTTCAATACTCCATTGTCGACCCTAGCTAGTGCTTCTATAAAGGAGAGGTTGGTAAGGTACAAGGTTCTACTTTACTGTAAATAATCTAGGATTCGTTTATTTCTCCCCTCAAGGAGCCTGATAAGGATGACTTCCTTACATCGAGGTAAAGTCGATCTGGGCCGTGGGGGATTCAAGGAAGGTAATATGACCATTAATACGCTTCAATACTCCATTGTCGACCCTAGCTAGTGCTTCTATAAAGGAGAGGTTGGTAAGGTACAAGGTTCTACTTTACTGTAAATCATCTAGGATTCGTTTATTTCTCCCCTCAAGGAGCCTGATAAGGATGACTTCCTTACATCGAGGTAAAGTCGATCTGGGCCGTGGGGGATTCAAGGAAGGTAATATGACCATTAATACGCTTCAATACTCCATTGTCGACCCTAGCTAGTGCTTCTATAAAGGAGAGGTTGGTAAGGTATAAGGTTCTACTTTACTGTAAATCATCTAGGATTCGTTTATTTCTCCCCTCAAGGAGCCTGATAAGGATGACTTCCTTACATCGAGGTAAAGTCGATCTGGGCCGTGGGGGATTCAAGGAAGGTAATATGACCATTAATACGCTTCAATACTCCATTGTCGACCCTAGCTAGTGCTTCTATAAAGGAGAGGTTGGTAAGGTACAAGGTTCTACTTTACTGTAAATCATCTAGGATTCGTTTATTTCTCCCCTCAAGGAGCCTGATAAGGATGACTTCCTTACATCGAGGTAAAGTCGATCTGGGCCGTGGGGGATTCAAGGAAGGTAATATGACCATTAATACGCTTCAATACTCCATTGTCGACCCTAGCTAGTGCTTCTATAAAGGAGAGGTTGGTAAGGTACAAGGTTCTACTTTACTGTAAATCATCTAGGATTCGTTTATTTCTCCCCTCAAGGAGCCTGATAAGGATGACTTCCTTACATCGAGGTAAAGTCGATCTGGGCCGTGGGGGATTCAAGGAAGGTAATATGACCATTAATACGCTTCAATACTCCATTGTCGACCCTAGCTAGTGCTTCTATAAAGGAGAGGTTGGTAAGGTATAAGGTTCTACTTTACTGTAAATAATCTAGGATTCGTTTATTTCTCCCCTCAAGGAGCCTGATAAGGATGACTTCCTTACATCGAGGTAAAGTCGATCTGGGCCGTGGGGGATTCAAGGAAGGTAATATGACCATTAATACGCTTCAATACTCCATTGTCGACCCTAGCTAGTGCTTCTATAAAGGAGAGGTTGGTAAGGTATAAGGTTCTACTTTACTGTAAATCATCTAGGATTCGTTTATTTCTCCCCTCAAGGAGCCTGATAAGGATGACTTCCTTACATCGAGGTAAAGTCGATCTGGGCCGTGGGGGATTCAAGGAAGGTAATATGACCATTAATACGCTTCAATACTCCATTGTCGACCCTAGCTAGTGCTTCTATAAAGGAGAGGTTGGTAAGGTATAAGGTTCTACTTTACTGTAAATAATCTAGGATTCGTTTACCTCTCCACTCAAGGAGCCTGATAAGGATGACTTCCTTACATCGAGGTAAAGTCGATCTGGGCCGTGGGGGATTCAAGGAAGGTAATATGACCATTAATACGCTTCAATACTCCATTGTCGACCCTAGCTAGTGCTTCTATAAAGGAGAGGTTGGTACGGTATAAGGTTCTACTTTACTGTAAATCATCTAGGATTCGTTTATTTCTCCCCTCAAGGAGCCTGATAAGGATGACTTCCTTACATCGAGGTAAGGTCGACCTGGGCCGTGGGGGATTCAAGGAAGGTAATATGACCATTAATACGCTTCAATACTCCATTGTCGACCCTAGCTAGTGCTTCTATAAAGGAGAGGTTGGTAAGGTACAAGGTTCTACTTTACTGTAAATCATCTAGGATTCGTTTATTTCTCCCCTCAAGGAGCCTGATAAGGATGACTTCCTTACATCGAGGTAAAGTCGATCTGGGCCGTGGGGGATTCAAGGAAGGTAATATGACCATTAATACGCTTCAATACTCCATTGTCGACCCTAGCTAGTGCTTCTATAAAGGAGAGGTTGGTAAGGTACAAGGTTCTACTTTACTGTAAATCATCTAGGATTCGTTTATTTCTCCCCTCAAGGAGCCTGATAAGGATGACTTCCTTACATCGAGGTAAAGTCGATCTGGGCCGTGGGGGATTCAAGGAAGGTAATATGACCATTAATACGCTTCAATACTCCATTGTCGACCCTAGCTAGTGCTTCTATAAAGGAGAGGTTGGTAAGGTACAAGGTTCTACTTTACTGTAAATCATCTAGGATTCGTTTATTTCTCCCCTCAAGGAGCCTGATAAGGATGACTTCCTTACATCGAGGTAAAGTCGATCTGGGCCGTGGGGGATTCAAGGAAGGTAATATGACCATTAATACGCTTCAATACTCCATTGTCGACCCTAGCTAGTGCTTCTATAAAGGAGAGGTTGGTAAGGTACAAGGTTCTACTTTACTGTAAATCATCTAGGATTCGTTTATTTCTCCCCTCAAGGAGCCTGATAAGGATGACTTCCTTACATCGAGGTAAAGTCGATCTGGGCCGTGGGGGATTCAAGGAAGGTAATATGACCATTAATACGCTTCAATACTCCATTGTCGACCCTAGCTAGTGCTTCTATAAAGGAGAGGTTGGTAAGGTACAAGGTTCTACTTTACTGTAAATAATCTAGGATTCGTTTACCTCTCCACTCAAGGAGCCGGATAAGGACGACTTCCTTACATCGAGGTAAGGTCGATCTGGGCCGTGGGGGACTCAAGGAAGGTAATATGACCATTAATACGCTTCAATACTCCATTGTCGACCCTAGCTAGTGCTTCTATAAAGGAGAGGTTGGTAAGGTATAAGGTTCTACTTTACTGTAAATAATCTAGGATTCGTTTACCTCTCCACTCTACCTCTCCAAGGAGCCTGATAAGGATGACTTTCTTACATCGAGGTAAAGTCGATCTGGGCCGTGGGGGATTCAAGGAAGGTAATATGACCATTAATACGCTTCAATACTCCATTGTCGACCCTAGCTAGTGCTTCTATAAAGGAGAGGTTGGTAAGGTATAAGGTTCTACTTTACTGTAAATAATCTAGGATTCGTTTACCTCTCCACTCAAGGAGCCGGATAAGGATGACTTCCTTACATCGAGGTAAGGTCGATCTGGGCCGTGGGGGATCCAAGGAAGGTAATATGACCATTAATACGCTTCAATACTCCATTGTCGACCCTAGCTAGTGCTTCTATAAAGGAGAGGTTGGTAAGGTATAAGGTTCTACTTTACTGTAAATAATCTAGGATTCGTTTACCTCTCCACTCAAGGAGCCGGATAAGGATGACTTCCTTACATCGAGGTAAGGTCGATCTGGGCCGTGGGGGATTCAAGGAAGGTAATATGACCATTAATACGCTTCAATACTCCATTGTCGACCCTAGCTAGTGCTTCTATAAAGGAGAGGTTGGTAAGGTATAAGGTTCTACTTTACTGTAAATAATCTAGGATTCGTTTACCTCTCCACTCAAGGAGCCGGATAAGGATGACTTCCTTACATCGAGGTAAGGTCGATCTGGGCCGTGGGGGATTCAAGGAAGGTAATATGACCATTAATACGCTTCAATACTCCATTGTCGACCCTAGCTAGTGCTTCTATAAAGGAGAGGTTGGTAAGGTATAAGGTTCTACTTTACTGTAAATAATCTAGGATTCGTTTACCTCTCCACTCAAGGAGCCGGATAAGGATGACTTCCTTACATCGAGGTAAGGTCGATCTGGGCCGTGGGGGATTCAAGGAAGGTAATATGACCATTAATACGCTTCAATACTCCATTGTCGACCCTAGCTAGTGCTTCTATAAAGGAGAGGTTGGTAAGGTATAAGGTTCTACTTTACTGTAAATAATCTAGGATTCGTTTACCTCTCCACTCAAGGAGCCGGATAAGGATGACTTCCTTACATCGAGGTAAGGTCGATCTGGGCCGTGGGGGATTCAAGGAAGGTAATATGACCATTAATACGCTTCAATACTCCATTGTCGACCCTAGCTAGTGCTTCTATAAAGGAGAGGTTGTTAAGGTATAAGGTTCTACTTTACTGTAAATAATCTAGGATTCGTTTACCTCTCCACTCTACCTCTCCAAGGAGCCTGATAAGGATGACTTCCTTACATCGAGGTAAGGTCGATCTTGGCCGTGGGGGATTCAAGGAAGGTAATATGACCATTAATACGCTTCAATACTCCATTGTCGACCCTAGCTAGTGCTTCTATAAAGGAGAGGTTGGTAAGGTATAAGGTTCTACTTTACTGTAAATAATCTAGGATTCGTTTACCTCTCCACTCAAGGAGCCTGATAAGGATGACTTCCTTACATCGAGGTAAGGTCGATCTGGGCCGTGGGGGATTCAAGGAAGGTAATATGACCATTAATACGCTTCAATACTCCATTGTCGACCCTAGCTAGTGCTTCTATAAAGGAGAGGTTGGTAAGGTATAAGGTTCTACTTTACTGTAAATAATCTAGGATTCGTTTACCTCTCCACTCTAGGAGCCTGATAAGGATGACTTCCTTACATCGAGGTAAGGTCGATCTGGGCCGTGGGGGATTCAAGGAAGGTAATATGACCATTAATACGCTTCAATACTCCATTGTCGACCCTAGCTAGTGCTTCTATAAAGGAGAGGTTGGTAAGGTACAAGGTTCTACTTTACTGTAAATAATCTAGGATTCGTTTACCTCTCCACTCAAGGAGCCGGATAAGGATGACTTCCTTACATCGAGGTAAGGTCGATCTGGGCCGTGGGGGATTCAAGGAAGGTAATATGACCATTAATACGCTTCAATACTCCATTGTCGACCCTAGCTAGTGCTTCTATAAAGGAGAGGTTGTTAAGGTATAAGGTTCTACTTTACTGTAAATAATCTAGGATTCGTTTACCTCTCCACTCTACCTCTCCAAGGAGCCTGATAAGGATGACTTCCTTACATCGAGGTAAGGTCGATCTGGGCCGTGGGGGATTCAAGGAAGGTAATATGACCATTAATACGCTTCAATACTCCATTGTCGACCCTAGCTAGTGCTTCTATAAAGGAGAGGTTGGTAAGGTACAAGGTTCTACTTTACTGTAAATAATCTAGGATTCGTTTACCTCTCCACTCTAGGAGCCTGATAAGGATGACTTCCTTACATCGAGGTAAGGTCGATCTGGGCCGTGGGGGATTCAAGGAAGGTAATATGACCATTAATACGCTTCAATACTCCATTGTCGACCCTAGCTAGTGCTTCTATAAAGGAGAGGTTGGTAAGGTATAAGGTTCTACTTTACTGTAAATAATCTAGGATTCGTTTACCTCTCCACTCAAGGAGCCGGATAAGGATGACTTCCTTACATCGAGGTAAGGTCGATCTGGGCCGTGGGGGATTCAAGGAAGGTAATATGACCATTAATACGCTTCAATACTCCATTGTCGACCCTAGCTAGTGCTTCTATAAAGGAGAGGTTGGTAAGGTATAAGGTTCTACTTTACTGTAAATAATCTAGGATTCGTTTACCTCTCCACTCAAGGAGCCGGATAAGGATGACTTTCTTACATCGAGGTAAGGTCGATCTGGGCCGTGGGGGATTCAAGGAAGGTAATATGACCATTAATACGCTTCAATACTCCATTGTCGACCCTAGCTAGTGCTTCTATAAAGGAGAGGTTGGTAAGGTATAAGGTTCTACTTTACTGTAAATAATCTAGGATTCGTTTACCTCTCCACTCAAGGAGCCGGATAAGGATGACTTTCTTACATCGAGGTAAGGTCGATCTGGGCCGTGGGGGATTCAAGGAAGGTAATATGACCATTAATACGCTTCAATACTCCATTGTCGACCCTAGCTAGTGCTTCTATAAAGGAGAGGTTGGTAAGGTATAAGGTTCTACTTTACTGTAAATAATCTAGGATTCGTTTACCTCTCCACTCAAGGAGCCTGATAAGGATGACTTCCTTACATCGAGGTAAGGTCGATCTGGGCCGTGGGGGATTCAAGGAAGGTAATATGACCATTAATACGCTTCAATACTCCATTGTCGACCCTAGCTAGTGCTTCTATAAAGGAGAGGTTGGTAAGGTATAAGGTTCTACTTTACTGTAAATAATCTAGGATTCGTTTACCTCTCCACTCAAGGAGCCTGATAAGGATGACTTCCTTACATCGAGGTAAGGTCGATCTGGGCCGTGGGGGATTCAAGGAAGGTAATATGACCATTAATACGCTTCAATACTCCATTGTCGACCCTAGCTAGTGCTTCTATAAAGGAGAGGTTGGTAAGGTATAAGGTTCTACTTTACTGTAAATAATCTAGGATTCGTTTACCTCTCCACTCAAGGAGCCGGATAAGGATGACTTTCTTACATCGAGGTAAGGTCGATCTGGGCCGTGGGGGATTCAAGGAAGGTAATATGACCATTAATACGCTTCAATACTCCATTGTCGACCCTAGCTACTCACTGTCGGAAGATGCACCTACCCGGGAGCTGCAAATCATACTAACATGTGTTGGCGCCAACTAGGTTCGAACCTAGGACAATTAGGTTGGTAAAGTCCTCCACCCGCTAGACCACTCAACGACCTGACCTTTACAACGATAAATATTGAAATAGTTCACTCAAAGTCTCACAACATGTTAATACAGACTAGTTTCGGCAACGACGTCGCCTTCATCAGTGTTTGTGAATTGTTAAGGTACCTAATAACCTGACTATTTATATTGCATATTATATTTTGGGGAATTTTTAATTTCCTTTTATTAGTTCACCCTCTCTTTTTATATATCTTGTTAAAATTTTCAGTATTAATAAAATAAGTTGTATTAATTCACTCAAGTTTAAATACAGTTTTTAAAACTTGTAGTGGATGACCCTTGATTTTAATAAATTTTTAAAATATATTAATTCATTAATTGAATTTAAAAAGGAATTAATTTTAGTTTTATGTGGGAGAAAAACCTTTCACAAAAGGGCTAATTATTTCGTCACACTTGGCTTAAAATAAGTGATAACATATGATTTCATAAAACAGCTGATTTTGTGTTATAGGTTATGTTACTTTAATAACATAATTAATTTATATTTATTCTAATTATTTAATAAAAAGTCACTCAAATGGAATATTTCTTTATTGATTTAAGTAGGAATTGACTTTAAAACACTTTTGTTTCTATTACTTCTTTTAATATGTAACTAAAATTACATCGCATTTTGTTAGCAATGTAAATGAAGAGAGTGTAGTTGTGTGTGGTAGAGTGTTATAGACGGAAATAATAGTTTGACAGCACGAATTTAGAATCTCAATAGTGCATAGAATAAAAGCGTTCAAATTGCAAAGTAAATTTAGTCAGCAATTTGTGCAAATTGAATGCGAGTAATGCTAGGTCACTACATCTGCTTGTTCTGGACCCCTTCCCAACTTCATAACATTCATGTAGTTTGTAATTTCTGGGTTATTTTTACCCAGCTTCGACGAACAAGACACATAATAGCATACCCACTATTTCCAACCGCTCCTGGGTAATTTATACGTTAACGACCCGAATGATATAAAACCGAGAAATATTTCTAGATATAATCTTTTCAAACAGGAATGGCCGAGAGTTGCTTTTCGTGTTTCTTTAGAAGATGGTGTATAAAACATTTAATTGGACTCTTCTCGGAATAACTGCAGTTTTTTTTTCGGTCGGAGTAAGTTAAGATGTTCCGAGAATCTGGAACTTTACAACTTCCTGAAACTTCTCTGATTCAACCCACCGTTCCGGTACTGCACCTTTGTTTGATCTAAATACCATGTTAGGTGGACGTGTTCGATCAAAGGACGGACCTGCATTCTTAATTACGCAATTATATATGGTTTTCGTTGGAAGCCCGCTGTGGCACGACTGTCGGTAGCATAACAGAAGCTCGTCATTGCGCCAGTAATATATACAGGGTATGAACATGTGTGCTTCTTATGCAAGATGTTTTAAAGAATAACGAATTAAATTTAATATTTTTCATTAGAAAGTTAATAAATTTTTAAAAACTTAGTTATAGTCATAAATTTTAATTGGCGTAAAACGTAAACTTACGTGGCTGGCCACTAATATAAACACAACCTATCCTACACCTAACTACTGTACTTAACTTATCCTAAAATGAAATTCACATAATTTTTACAAATAATTCCACTAAACCTAACCTAACCTAGGTTTATTCACTAACATACACGGACCTCGAAAGTAAAACTATCCTGAAAAAAACTAACCTAAACTTAACCTTATCAATTAAACTAAACCTAATTTAATCAAGGCTCACTCTAAATTTAACATAACCTAAGCTACAAGGACCTCGAAAGTAAAACTATCCTGAAATAAAACTAACCTAAATTTAGTCCTAACAACTAATTCAAACCTAACCAAAGCTAAGATTAAACACTGATATCTACCTAACTTAAAATACTGCCACTAGGCTAAACTTAATTACCTGTCAGAACCAGCCACTCCTAAGAAACACAATAAAATACAAGACACGTCGGAGCAAGAGTGAGTTACCATTGAAGGCAGCGACTTACCCTTGGCTAAGAGACGTTAGAGCCAGCTACTCCTAAGAAACACAATAAAATACAAGACACGTCGGAGCAAGAGTGAGTTACCATTGAAGGCAGCGACTTACCCTTGGCTAAGAGACGTTAGAGCTAGCCACTCCTAAGAAACACAATAAAATACAAGACATGTCGGAGAAAGAGAGAGTTATCATTGAAGGCAGCGACTTACCCTTGGTTAAGAGACGTTAGAGCTAGCCACTCCTAAGAAACACAATAAAATACAAGACACGTCGGAGCAAGAGAGAGTTATCATTGAAGGCAGCGACTTACCCTTGGCTAAGAGACGTCAGAGCCAGCTACTCCTAAGAAACACAATAAAATACAAGACACGTCGGAGCAAGAGAGAGTTATCATTGAAGGCAGCGACTTACCCTTGGCTAAGAGACGTCAGAGCCAGCTACTCCTAAGAAACACAATAAAATACAAGACACGTCGGAGCAAGAGAGAGTTATCATTGAAGGCAGCGACTTACCCTTGGCTAAGAGACGTTAGAGCCAGCCACTCCTAAGAAACACAATAAAATACAAGACACGTCGGAGCAAGAGTGAGTTATCATTGAAGGCAGCGACTTACCCTTGACTAAGAGACGTTAGAGCCAGCTACTCCTAAGAAATACAATAAAATACAAGACAGGTCGGAGCAAGAGAGAGTTATCCTTGAAGGCGGCAACCTACCCTTGGCTTTAAGTCATCAGAGCCAGCCACTCCTAAGCAAGACAATAAAATACAAGACAGATCGGAGCAAGAGAGAGTTATCGTTGAAGGCAGCAACCTACCCTTGGCTTTAAGTCATCAGAGCCAGCCACTCCTAAGCAAGACAATAAAATACAAGACAGATCTGAGCAAGAGAGAGTTATCGTTGAAGGCGGCAACCTACCCTTGGCTTTAAGTCGTCAGAGCCAGCCACTCCTAAGCAAGACAATAAAATACAAGACAGATCGGAGCAAGAGAGAGTTATCGTTGAAGGCAGCAACCTACCCTTGGTATTAAGTCATCAGAGCCAGCCACTCCTAAGCAAGACAATAAAATACAAGACATGTCGGAGCAAGAGAAAGTTATCAATGAAGGCAGCGATTTACCCTTGGCTTTAAGACGTCAGAGCCAGCTAATCAGGAGAAACACAATAAAATACAAGACAGGTCGTAGCAAGAGAGAGTTAACATTGAAATCAGCGACTTACCCTTGGCTTAGAGACGTCAGAGCCAGCCACTCCTAAGAAAAACAATAAAATACAAGAAAGGTCGGAGCAAGTGAGAGTTATCATTGAAGATAGCAACCTACCTTTGGCTCTAAGAGGTCAGTGCCAGCTACTTCTAAGAAACACAATAAAATACAAGACAGGTCGGAGCAAGAGAGAGTTATCATTGAAGGCAGCGACTTACCCTCGGCTAAGAGACGTCAGAGCCAGCCACTCCTAAGAAACACAATAAAATACAAGACAGGTCGGAGCAAGAGTGAGTTATCATTGAAGGCAGCAACATACCCTTGGCATTAAGTCGTCAGAGCCAGCCACTCCTAAGCAACACAATAAAATACAAGACAGGTCGGAGCAAGTGAGAGTCATCATTGAAGGCAGCAACATACCCTTGGCATTAAGTCGTCAGAGCCAGCCACTCCTAAGCAACACAATAAAATACAAGACAGGTCGGAGCAAGTGAGAGTCATCATTGAAGATAGCAACCTACCTTTGGCTCTAAGAGGTCAGAGCTAGCCACTCCTAAGAAACACAATAAAATACAACACCTTCGGAGCAAAAGAGAGTTTTCATTGAAGACAGCAGCCTACCCTCGGCTCTAAGAGGTCAGAGCCATCTACTCCTAAGAAACACAATTAAATACAAGACAGGTCGGAGCAAGTGAGAGTTATCATTGAAGATAGCAACCTACCTTTGGCTCTAAGAGGTCAGAGCCAGCTACTCCTATAAAAGCAAAATAAAAAACAAAACTGGTCGGAGCAAGAGAGAGTTATCATTGAAGACAGCAATCTACAATTGGCTCTAAGAGGTCAGAGCCAGCTACTCCTAAGAAACACAATAAAATACAAGACAGATCGGAGCAAAAGAGTGTTTTCATTGAAGACAGCAGCCTACCCTTGGCTCTAAGACGTCAGTGCCAGCCCCTACTAAGAAACACAATAAAATACAAGGCAGGTCGTAGCAAGAGAGACTTATCATTGAAGAGAGCAATCTACAATTGGCTGTAAGAGGACAGAGCCAGCTACTCGTAAGAAACACAATAAAATACAAGACTGGTCGGAGCAAGAGAGAGTTATCATTGCAGGCAGCAACCTATTCTTGGCTTTAAGAGGTCAGAGCTAGCCACTCCTATGAAACACAATAAAATACAACACCTTCGGAGCAAAAGAGAGTTTTCATTGAAGACAGCAGCCTACCCTTGGCTCTAAGACGTCAGAGCCAGCCCCTCCTAAGAAACACAATAAAATACAAGACAGATCGGAGCAAGAGAGAGTTTTCTTTGAAGACAGTGACTTACCCTTGGCTCTAAGAAGTCAGAGCCAGCTACTCCTAAGAAACACAAAAAAATACAAGACAGATCATAGCAAGAGAGAGTTTTCTTTAAAGACAGCAGCCTACCCTTGGCTCTAAGACGTCAGACCCAGCTACTCCTAAGAAACACAATAAAATACAAGACTGGTCGGAGCAAGAGATAGTTTTCTTTGAAGACAGTGACATACTCACGGCTCCAAGAGGTCAGAACCAGCTACTCTTAAGAAACACAATAAAATACAAGACAGGTCGGAGCAAGAGAGAGTTTTCATTGAAGACAGCAACTTACCCTCGGCTCTAAGACGTCAGAGCCAGCCACTCCAAAGAAACACAATAAAATACTAGACCGGTCGGAGCAAGAGAGAGTTTTCTTTGAAAAGAGCGACTTACCCTTGGCTCTAAGACGTCAGAGCCAGCTACAGCTAAGAGACACAATAAAATACAAGACAGATCAGAGCAAGAGAGAGTTTTCTTTGAAGACAGCAGCATACCCTCGGCTCTAAGACGTCAGAGCCAGCCACTCCAATGAAACACAATAAAATACAAGACCGGTCGAAGCAAGAGCGAGTTTTCTTTGAAAACAGCGACTTACCCTTGGCTCTAAGACGTCAGAGCCATCTACTCCTAAGAAACACAATAAAATACAAGACACGTCGGAGCAAGAGGGAGTTATCATTGAAGGTAGCGACTTACCTTTGGCTCTAAGAGGTCAGATCCAGCAACACCTAAGAAACACAATTTAATACAAGACTAGTCGGAGCAAGAAAGAGTTATCATTGAACCAGCGACTTACCCTTGGCTTTAAGAGATCAGAACCAGCTACTCAGGAGAAACACAATAAAATACAAGACACGTCGGAGCAAGAGAGAGTTATCATTGAAGATAGCGACTTACCCTTGGCTCTAAGATGTCAGAACCAGCTACTCCTAAGAAACACAATAAAATACAAGACAGGTCGGAGCAAGAGAGAGTTATCATGGAAGATAGCGACTTACCCTTGGCTCTAAGATGTCAGAGCCAGCTACTCCTAAGAAACACAATAAAATACAAGACAGGTCGGAGCAAGAGAGAGTTATCATGGAAGATAGCGACATACCCTCGGCTCTAAGAGGTCAGAGACAGCTACTCTTAGGAAACGCAATAAAATACAAGACAGGTCGGAGCAAGAGAGAGTTTTCTTTGAAGACAGCGACTTACCCTTGGCTCTAAGAGGTCAGAGCCAGCCACTCCTCAGAAACACAATAAAATTCAAGACAATTCGGAGCAACAGAGAGTTTTCTTTGAAGTCAGCAGCATACCCTCGGCTCTATGAGGTTAGAGCTAGCTACTCCTGTGAAACACAATAAAATACAAGACAGGTCGGGGCAAGAGAGAGTTATCATGGAAGATAGCGACATACCCTCGGCTCTAAGAGGTCAGAGCCAGCTACTCTTAGGAAACGCAATAAAATACAAGACAGGTCGGGGCAAGAGAGAGTTTTCTTTGATGACAGCGACTTACCCTTGGCTCTAAGATGTCAGAGCCAGCTACTCCTAAGAAACACAATAAAATACAAGACAGGTCGGAGCAAGAGAGAGTTATCATTGAAGGCAGCGACTTACCTTTGATTCAAAGAGGTCAGAGCCAGCTACTCCTAAGAATCAATGCATAATACAAGACTATTCGGAGCAAGAAAGAGTTATCATTGAAAGCAGCGACTTGCCCTTGGTTCTAAGACGTCAGAACCAGCTACTCCTAAGAAACACAATAAAATACAAGACAGGGCGGAGCAAGAGAGAGTTATCATTGAAGACAGTGACATACTCATGGTTCCAAGACGTCAGAGCCAGCTACTCTTAAGAAACACAATAAAATACAAGACAGGTCGGAGCAAGAGAGAATTTTCTTTGAAGACAGCGACATACCCTCGGCTCTAAGACGTCAGAGCCAGCTACTCCTAAGAAACACAATAAAATACAAGACAGGTCGGAGCACGAGAGAATTTTCTTTGAAGACAGCGACATACCCTCGGCTCTAAGACGTCAGAGCCAGCTACTCCTAAGGAACACAATAAAATACAAGACAGGTCGGAGCACGATAGAATTTTCTTTGAAGACAGCGACATACCCTCGGCTCTAAGACGTCAGAGCCAGCTACTCCTAAGAAACACAATAAAATACAAGACAGGTCGGAGCACGAGAGAATTTTCTTTGAAGACAGCGACATACCCTCGGCTCTAAGACGTCAGAGCCAGCTACTCCTAAGAAACACAATAAAATACAAGACAGGTCGGAGCACGAGAGAATTTTCTTTGAAGACAGCGACATACCCTCGGCTCTAAGACGTCAGAGCCAGCCACTCATCAGAAACACAATAAAATACAAGACAGGTCGGAGCAAGAGAGAGTTTTCTTTGAAGACAGCGACATACCCTCGGCTCTAAGACGTCAGAGCCAGCCACTCATCAGAAACACAATACAATACAAGACACGTCGGAGCACGAGAGAATTTTCTTTGAAGACAGCGACATACCCTCGGCTCTAAGACGTCAGAGCCAGCCACTCATCAGAAACACAATAAAATACAAGACAGGTCGGAGCAAGAGAGAGTTTTCTTTGAAGACAGCGACATACCCTCGGCTCTAAGACGTCAGAGCCAGCCACTCATCAGAAACACAATACAATACAAGGCACGTCGGAGCACGAGAGAATTTTCTTTGAAGACAGCGACATACCCTCGGCTCTAAGACGTCAGAGCCAGCCACTCCTAAGAAACACAATAAAATACAAGACAGGTCGGAGCAAGAGAGAGTTTTCTTTGAAGACAGCGACATACCCTCGGCTCTAAGACGTTAGAGCCTGCTACTCCTAAGAAACACAATAAAACACAAGACAGGTCGGAGCACGAGAGAATTTTCTTTGAAGACAGCGACTTACCCTCGGCTCTAAGACGTCAGAGCCAGCCACTCCTAAGAAACACAATAAAATACAAGACCGGTCGTAGCAAGACAGTGTTTTATTTGAAGACAGCGACTTACCATTGGCTCTAAGACGTCAGAGCCAGCTACCCCTAAGAAACACAATAAATTACAACACCGGTCGGAGCAAGAGAGAGATTTCATTGAAGACAGCGACTTCCCCTTGGCTCTAAGACGTCTGAGCCAGCCACTCCGAAGTAACACAATTATACAAGACAGATCGGAGCAAGAGAGAGTTTTCTTTGAAGACAGCGACATACCCTCGGCTCTAAGACGTCAGATCCAGCTACTCCTAAGAAAGACAATGATATACAAGACAGATCGGAGCAAGAGAGTGTCTTCATTGAAGACAGCGACTTACCCTTGGCTCTAAGACGTCAGAGCCAGCTACTCCTAAGAAACACAAAATACAAGATAGGTCGGAGCAAGAGAGAGTTTTCTTTGAAGACAGCGACATACCCTCGGCTCTAAGACGTCAGATCCAGCTACTCCTAAGAAAGACAATGATATACAAGACAGGTCGGAGCAAGAGAGTGTCTTCATTGAAGACAGCGACTTACCCTTGGCTCTAAGACGTCAGAGCTAGCTACTCCTAAGAAACACAAAATACAAGATAGGTCGGAGCAAGAGAGTGTCTTCATTGAAGACAGCGACTTACCCTTGGCTCTAAGACGTCAGAGCCAGCTACTCCTAAGAAACACAAAATACAAGATAGGTCGGAGCAAGAGAGAGTTTTCTTTGAAGACAGCGACATACCCTCGGCTCTAAGACGTCAGAGCCAGCTACTCCTATGAAACACAATATAATACAAGACAGATCGCAGCAAGAGAGAGTTTTCTTTGAAGACAGCGACATACCCTCGGCTCTAAGACGTCAGATCCAGCTACTCCTAAGAAAGACAATGATATACAAGACAGGTCGGAGCAAGACAGTGTCTTCATTGAAGACAGCGACTTCCCCTTGGCTCTAAGACGTCTGAGCCAGCCACTCCTAAGTAACACAATAAAATACAAGACAGATCGGAGCAAGAGAGAGTTTTCTTTGAAGACAGCGACATACCCTCGGCTCTAAGACGTCAGATCCAGCTACTCCTAAGAAAGACAATGATATACAAGACAGGTCGGAGCAAGAGAGTGTCTTCATTGAAGACAGCGGCTTACCCTTGGCTCTAAGACGTCAGAGCCAGCTACTCCTAAGAAACACAAAATACAAGATAGGTCGGAGCAAGAGAGAGTTTTCTTTGAAGACAGCGACATACCCTCGGCTCTAAGACGTCAGAGCCAGCCACTCCTATGAAACACAATATAATACAAGACAGGTCGGAGCAAGAGAGAGTTATCATTGAAGACAGCGATATACCCTCGGCTCTAAGACGTCAGAGCCAGCTACTCCTATGAAACACAATATAATACAAGACAGGTCGGAGCAAGAGAGAGTTTTCATTGAAGACAGCGACATACCCTCGGCTCTAAGACGTCAGAGCCAGCTACTCCTAAGAAACACAAAATACAAGATAGGTCGGAGCAAGAGAGAGTTTTCTTTGAAGACAGCGACTTACCCTTGGCTCTAAGACGTCAGAGCCAGCTACTCCTAAGAAACACAAAATACAAGATAGGTCGGAGCAAGAGAGAGTTATCATTGAAGACAGCGATATACCCTCGGCTCTAAGACGTCAGAGCCAGCTACTCCTATGAAACACAATATAATACAAGACAGGTCGGAGGAAGAGAGAGTTATCATTGAAGACAGCGACATACCCTCGGCTCTAAGACGTCAGAGCCAGCTACTCCTAAGAAACACAAAATACAAGATTGGTCGGAGCAAGAGAGTGTTTTCTTTGAAGTCAGTGACATACCCTCGGCTCTAAGACGTCAGAGCCAGCTACTCCTATGAAACACAATAAAATACAAGACAGGTCGAAGCAAGAGAGAGTTATCATTGAAGACAGGACCTTCCCCTTGGCTCTAAGACGTCAGAGCCAGCTACTCCTAAGAAACACAAAATACAAGATAGGTCGGAGCAAGAGAGAGTTTTCTTTGAAGACAGCGACTTACCCTTAGCTGTAAGACGTCAGAGCCAGCTACTCCTAAGAAACACAAAATACAAGATAGGTCGGAGCAAGAGAGAGTTTTCTTTGAAGACAGCGACATACCCTCGGCTCTAAGACGTCAGATCCAGCTACTCCTAAGAAAGACAATGACATACAAGAAAAGTCGGAGCAAGAGAGTGTCTTCATTGAAGACAGCGACTTACCCTTGGCTCTAAGACGTCAGAGCCAGCTACTCCTAAGAAACACAAAATACAAGACAGAACGGAGCAAGAGAGAGTTTTCTTTGAAGACAGCGACATACCCTCGGCTCTAAGACGTCAGATCCAGCTACTCCTAAGAAAGACAATGATATACAAGACAAGTCGGAGCAAGAGAGTGTCTTCATTGAAGACAGCGACTTACCCTTAGCTGTAAGACGTCAGAGCCAGCTACTCCTAAGAAACACAAAATACAAGATAGGTCGGAGCAAGAGAGAGTTTTCTTTGAAGACAGCGACATACCCTCGGCTCTAAGACGTCAGAGCCAGCTACTCCTATGAAACACAATATTATACAAGACAGATCTGAGCAAGAGAGAGTTTTCTTTGAAGACAGCGACATACCCTCGGCTCTAAGACGTCAGATCCAGCTACTCCTAAGAAAGACAATGATATACAAGATAGGTCGGAGCAAGAGAGAGTTTTCTTTGAAGACAGCGACTTACCCTTGGCTCTAAGACGTCAGAGCCAGCTACTCCTAAGAAACACAAAATACAAGATAGGTCGGAGCAAGAGAGAGTTATCATTGAAGACAGCGATATACCCTCGGCTCTAAGACGTCAGATCCAGCTACTCCTAAGAAAGACAATGATATACAAGACAGGTCGGAGCAAGAGAGTGTCTTCATTGAAGACAGCGACTTACCCTTAGCTGTAAGACGTCAGAGCCAGCTACTCCTAAGAAACACAAAATACAAGATAGGTCGGAGCAAGAGAGAGTTTTCTTTGAAGACAGCGACATACCCTCGGCTCTAAGACGTCAGAGCCAGCTACTCCTATGAAACACAATATTATACAAGACAGATCTGAGCAAGAGAGAGTTTTCTTTGAAGACAGCGACATACCCTCGGCTCTAAGACGTCAGATCCAGCTACTCCTAAGAAAGACAATGATATACAAGACAGGTCGGAGCAAGAGAGAGTTTTCATTGAAGACAGCGACTTCCCCTTGGCTCTAAGACGTCTGAGCCAGCCACTCCTAAGTAACACAATAAAATACAAGACAGATCGGAGCAAGAGAGAGTTTTCTTTGAAGACAGCGACATACCCTCGGCTCTAAGACGTCAGATCCAGCTACTCCTAAGAAAGACAATGATATACAAGACAGGTCGGAGCAAGAGAGTGTCTTCATTGAAGACAGCGACTTACCCTTGGCTCTAAGACGTCAGAGCCAGCTACTCCTAAGAAACACAAAATACAAGATAGGTCGGAGCAAGAGAGTGTCTTCATTGAAGACAGCGACTTACCCTTGGCTCTAAGACGTCAGAGCCAGCTACTCCTAAGAAACACAAAATACAAGATAGGTCGGAGCAAGAGAGAGTTTTCTTTGAAGACAGCGACATACCCTCGGCTCTAAGACGTCAGAGCCAGCTACTCCTATGAAACACAATATAATACAAGACAGATCGGAGCAAGAGAGAGTTTTCTTTGAAGACAGCGACATACCCTCGGCTCTAAGACGTCAGATCCAGCTACTCCTAAGAAAGACAATGATATACAAGACAGGTCGGAGCAAGAGAGAGTTTTCATTGAAGACAGCGACTTCCCCTTGGCTCTAAGACGTCTGAGCCAGCCACTCCTAAGTAACACAATATTATACAAGACAGATCGGAGCAAGACAGAGTTTTCTTTGAAGACAGCGACATACCCTCGGCTCTAAGACGTCAGAGCCAGCTACTCCTATGAAACACAATATTATACAAGACAGATCGGAGCAAGAGAGAGTTTTCTTTGAAGACAGCGACATACCCTCGGCTCTAAGACGTCAGATCCAGCTACTCCTATGAAACACAATATTATACAAGACAGATCGGAGCAAGAGAGAGTTTTCTTTGAAGACAGCGACATACCCTCGGCTCTAAGACGTCAGATCCAGCTACTCCTAAGAAAGACAATGATATACAAGACAGGTCGGAGCAAGAGAGAGTTTTCATTGAAGACAGCGACTTCCCCTTGGCTCTAAGACGTCTGAGCCAGCCACTCCTAAGTAACACAATAAAATACAAGACAGATCGGAGCAAGAGAGAGTTTTCTTTGAAGACAGCGACATACCCCCGGCTCTAAGACGTCAGATCCAGCTACTCCTAAGAAAGACAATGATATACAAGACAGGTCTTGAGCAAGAGAGTGTCTTCATTGAAGACAGCGACTTACCCTTGGCTCTAAGACGTCAGAGCCAGCTACTCCTAAGAAACACAAAATACAAGATAGGTCGGAGCAAGAGAGTGTCTTCATTGAAGACAGCGACTTACCCTTGGCTCTAAGACGTCAGAGCCAGCTACTCCTAAGAAACACAAAATACAAGATAGGTCGGAGCAAGAGAGAGTTTTCTTTGAAGACAGCGACATACCCTCGGCTCTAAGACGTCAGAGCCAGCTACTCCTAAGAAAGACAATGATATACAAGACAGGTCGGAGCAAGAGAGTGTCTTCATTGAAGACAGCGACTTACCCTTGGCTCTAAGACGTCAGAGCCAGCTACTCCTAAGAAACACAAAATACAAGATAGGTCGGAGCAAGAGAGAGTTTTCTTTGAAGACAGCGACATACCCTCGGCTCTAAGACGTCAGATCCAGCTACTCCTAAGAAAGACAATGATATACAAGACAGGTCGGAGCAAGAGAGTGTCTTCATTGAAGACAGCGACTTACCCTTGGCTCTAAGACGTCAGAGCCAGCTACTCCTAAGAAACACAAAATACAAGATAGGTCGGAGCAAGAGAGTGTCTTCATTGAAGACAGCGACTTACCCTTGGCTCTAAGACGTCAGAGCCAGCTACTCCTAAGAAACACAAAATACAAGATAGGTCGGAGCAAGAGAGAGTTTTCTTTGAAGACAGCGACATACCCTCGGCTCTAAGACGTCAGAGCCAGCTACTCCTATGAAACACAATATAATACAAGACAGATCGGAGCAAGAGAGAGTTTTCTTTGAAGACAGCGACATACCCTCGGCTCTAAGACGTCAGATCCAGCTACTCCTAAGAAAGACAATGATATACAAGACAGGTCGGAGCAAGAGAGTGTCTTCTTTGAAGACAGCGACTTACCCTTAGCTGTAAGACGTCAGAGCCAGCTACTCCTAAGAAACACAAAATACAAGATAGGTCGGAGCAAGAGAGAGTTTTTCTTGAAGACAGCGACATACCCTCGGCTCTAAGACGTCAGAGCCAGCTACTCCTATGAAACACAATATTATACAAGACAGATCGGAGCAAGAGAGAGTTTTCTTTGAAGACAGCGATATACCCTCGGCTCTAAGACGTCAGATCCAGCTACTCCTAAGAAAGACAATGATATACAAGACAGGTCGGAGCAAGAGAGAGTTTTCATTGAAGAAAGCGACTTCCCCTTGGCTCTAAGACGTCTGAGCCAGCCACTCCTAAGTAACACAATAAAATACAAGACAGATCGGAGCAAGAGAGAGTTTTCTTTGAAGACAGCGACATACCCTCGGCTCTAAGACGTCAGATCCAGCTACTCCTAAGAAAGACAATGATATACAAGACAGGTCGGAGCAAGAGAGTGTCTTCATTGAAGACAGCGACTTACCCTCGGCTCTAAGACGTCAGAGCCAGCTACTCCTAAGAAACACAAAATACAAGATAGGTCGGAGCAAGAGAGAGTTTTCTTTGAAGACAGCGACATACCCTCGGCTCTAAGACGTCAGAGCCAGCTACTCCTAAGAAAGACAATGATATACAAGACAGGTCGGAGCAAGAGAGAGTTTTCATTGAAGACAGCGACTTCCCCTTGGCTCTAAGACGTCTGAGCCAGCCACTCCTAAGTAACACAACAAAATACAAGACAGATCGGAGCAAGAGAGAGTTTTCTTTGAAGACAGCGACATACCCTCGGCTCTAAGACGTCAGATCCAGCTACTCCTAAGAAAGACAATGATATACAAGACAGGTCGGAGCAAGAGAGTGTCTTCATTGAAGACAGCTACTTACCCTTGGCTCTACGACGTCAGAGCCAGCTACTCCTAAGAAACACAAAATACAAGATAGGTCGGAGCAAGAGAGTGTCTTCATTGAAGACAGCGACTTACCCTTGGCTCTAAGACGTCAGAGCCAGCTACTCCTAAGAAAGACAATGATATACAAGACAGGTCGGAGCAAGAGAGTGTCTTCATTGAAGACAGCGACTTACCCTTGGCTCTAAGACGTCAGAGCCAGCTACTCCTAAGAAAGACAATGATATACAAGACAGGTCGGAGCAAGAGAGAGTTTTCATTGAAGACAGCGACTTCCCCTTGGCTCTAAGACGTCTGAGCCAGCCACTCCTAAGTAACACAATAAAATACAAGACAGATCGGAGCAAGAGAGAGTTTTCTTTGAAGACAGCGTCATACCCTCGGCTCTAAGACGTCAGAGCCAGCTACTCCTATGAAACACAATATAATACAAGACAGATCGGAGCAAGAGAGAGTTTTCTTTGAAGACAGCGACATACCCTCGGCTCTAAGACGTCAGATCCAGCTACTCCTAAGAAAGACAATGATATACAAGACAGGTCGGAGCAAGAGAGAGTTTTCATTGAAGACAGCGACTTCCCCTTGGCTCTAAGACGTCTGAGCCAGCCACTCCTAAGTAACACAATGATATACAAGACAGATCGGAGCAAGAGAGAGTTTTCTTTGAAGACAGCGTCATACCCTCGGCTCTAAGACGTCAGATCCAGCTACTCCTAAGAAAGACAATGATATACAAGACAGGTCGGAGCAAGAGAGTGTCTTCATTGAAGACAGCGACTTACCCTTGGCTCTAAGACGTCAGAGCCAGCTACTCCTAAGAAACACAAAATACAAGATAGGTCGGAGCAAGAGAGTGTCTTCATTGAAGACAGCGACATACCCTCGGCTCTAAGACGTCAGAGCCAGCTACTCCTATGAAACACAATATAATGCAAGACAGATCGGAGCAAGAGAGAGTTTTCTTTGAAGACAGCGACATACCCTCGGCTCTAAGACGTCAGATCCAGCTACTCCTAAGAAAGACAATGATATACAAGACAGGTCGGAGCAAGAGAGTGTCTTCATTGAAGACAGAGACTTACCCTTGGCTCTCTGACGTCAGAGCCAGCTACTCCTAAGAAACACAAAATACAAGATAGGTCGGAGCAAGAGAGAGTTTTCTTTGGAGACAGCGACATACCCTCGTCTCTAAGACGTCAGAGCCAGCTACTCCTATGAAACACTATATAATACAAGACAGATCGGAGCAAGAGAGAGTTTTCTTTGAAGACAGCGACATACCCTCGGCTCTAAGACGTCAGATCCAGCTACTCCTAAGAAAGACAATGATATACAAGACAGGTCGGAGCAAGAGAGAGTTTTCATTGAAGACAGCGACTTCCCCTTGGCTCTAAGACGTCTGAGCCAGCCACTCCTAAGTAACACAATAAAATACAAGACAGATCGGAGCAAGAGAGAGTTTTCTTTGAAGACAGCGACATACCCTCGGCTCTAAGACGTCAGATCCAGCTACTCCTAAGAAAGACAATGATATACAAGACAGGTCGGAGCAAGAGAGTGTCTTCATTGAAGACAGCGACTTACCCTTGGCTCTAAGACGTCAGAGCCAGCTACTCCTAAGAAACACAAAATACAAGATAGGTCGGAGCAAGAGAGAGTTTTCTTTGAAGACAGCGACATACCCTCGGCTCTAAGACGTCAGAGCCAGCCACTTATATGAAACACAATATAATACAAGACAGGTCGGAGCAAGAGAGAGTTATCATTGAAGACAGCGATATACCCTCGGCTCTAAGACGTCAGAGACAGCTACTCCTATGAAACACATTATAATACAAGACAGGTCGGAGCAAGAGAGAGTTTTCATTGAAGACAGCGACATACCCTCGGCTCTAAGACGTCAGAGCCAGCTACTCCTAAGAAACACAAAATACAAGATAGGTCGGAGCAAGAGATAGTTTTCTTTGAAGACAGCGACTTACCCTTGGCTCTAAGACGTCAGAGCCAGCTACTCCTAAGAAACACAAAATAGAAGATAGGTCGGAGCAAGAGAGAGTTATCATTGAAGACAGCGATATACCCTCGGCTCTAAGACGTCAGAGCCAGCTACTCCTATGAAACACAATATAATACAAGACAGGTCGGAGCAAGAGGGCGTTATCATTGAAGACAGCGACATACCCTCGGCTCTAAGACGTCAGAGCCAGCTACTCCTAAGAAACACAAAATACAAGATTGGTCGGAGCAAGAGAGAGTTTTCTTTGAAGACAGTGACATACCCTCGGCTCTAAGACGTCAGAGCCAGCTACTCCTATGAAACACAATAAAATACAAGACAGGTCGGAGCAAGAGAGAGTTATCATTGAAGACAGGACCTTCCCCTTGGCTCTAAGACGTCAGAGCCAGCTACTCCTAAGAAACACAGTAAAATACAAGATAGGTCGGAGCAAGAGAGAGTTTTCATTGAAGACAGGAACTTCCCCTTGGCTCTAAGACGTCAGAGCCAGCTACTCCTAAGAAACACAATAAAATACAAGACAGGTCGGAGCAAGAGAGAGTTTTCATTGAAGACAGGAACTTCCCCTTGGCTCTAAGACGTCAGAGCCAGCTACTCCTAAGAAACACAATAAAATACAAGACAGGTCGGAGCAAGAGAGAGTTATCATTGAAGACAGGACCTTCCCCTTGGTTCTAAGACGTCAGAGCCAGCTACTCCTAAGAAACACAATAAAATACAAGACAGGTCGGAGCAAGAGAGAGTTTTCATTGAAGACAGGAACTTCCCCTCGGCTCTAAGACGTCAGAGCCAGCTACTCCTAAGAAACACAATAAAATACAAGACAGGTCGGAGCAAGAGAGAGTTTTCATTGAAGACAGGAACTTCCCCTTGGCTCTAAGACGTCAGAGCCAGCTACTCCTAAGAAACACAATAAAATACAAGACAGGTCGGAGCAAGAGAGAGTTATCATTGAAGACAGGACCTTCCCCTTGGTTCTAAGACGTCAGAGCCAGCTACTCCTAAGAAACACAATAAAATACAAGACAGGTCGGAGCAAGAGAGAGTTTTCATTGAAGACAGGAACTTCCCCTCGGCTCTAAGACGTCAGAGCCAGCTACTCCTAAGAAACACAATAAAATACAAGACAGGTCGGAGCAATGATTTTAATGCTAATTACTCAGATTAAGAATTGTGTGTCCAGTTTTATGGGCCGTAAAATTATTGATACGGGCGGAGAGGAATGGTATGCCTAGGCAACACAATAGTGGCAAAGTTAAAATGCTTAATCGCCTTTTGAGACATTCCACAACGTCCGACGCGGATGCCTAGGCGTGAATACCGGGACGTACATCCGCACAATCCCTGGGAACACTCGCATCTACTCATCCGACAATTTTAAACAAATATTTGCCCAGACAATGTCAGTTTAGTACCACAATTAACGTTGCAGTGTTAAAGTGAGGTCGTCTTTTTCAAGAAAACCACACTAAACCGCAGTTGCGATGTTCTTCTGTTTTAAGTGTATTTTTATTGTACAGAAGGTAATAAACTCCAAATAGAATTTTACTCAGTCAGCATGTTAGCCCTATAAAGATGCCTGAAAAGGATTTTCTACTTCATTCGATAAATAGAATCATATTTATGGATGTGAACTTTGAAATAAAATGTAACAATCCAATCAAAACATTCACAGCAATTGTAATATATATTTAAATTACCTATACTTCTACGATTTTGATGATCGAAATTCCTCACGAAAGTTGATTTAAATCTTTATTTTTATTACTATTAAATTCCTTCTATTAGCTCTCAGTCTCTTGATATATATATATATATATATATATATATATATATATATATATATATATATATAAATATAAAATACGTTTTCTTGTTTAATAATTTAAAACAACATAGGTTATTCAAATACAAGAATATTTATTAATTTATATCCAAAGCTTTTCGTTGGCAAACAGTACCAACATCATCAGGAATAAAAATTACAATAATCGTTATGTAATTTTTATTGTAATTTTCATTCCTGATGATGTTGGTACTGTTTGCCAACGAAAAGCTTTGGATATAAAATAATAACTATTCTTGTATTTGAATAACCTGTGTTGTTTTAATATATATATATATATATATATATATATATATATATATATATATATATATATATATAGTACAAATTTTCAATCGTTAATAAAATAGGTTTTTATTCATAGAATCAAGTTAAAATGAATTTTTTTTTATTCTATAGTGGATGACAATTGATGTTATTACAGTTTTTTTCAAAATTTATTCAATAATTTAATTATAATATTCCTGGGGTCCAGAAGGATTCGAACTCTCTTCATGTTCGAAGTCTAGCGCGCCCTAGAACTGCCCAAACCTTCCAATTCCTGGAAATATATTTCTCAAAAATGTAAACGAATATTTTTCTTCCTTTTGGTTGTCGTCAAAACCTCCATTGTACAACCTTAAACTGTTGCCATGGTTACCACACAATATCATAAATAGTGCTCTAAAATAAGTAAAATAGAATGTTTCTTTGTTAATCTCAGTTGGAATATATATTTTTGTATTACTTGTTTCAATACTCACTTCCAACCTTTGAGATAAGTTGTGTGCTTTAACAAATAAAATGAACCTTTTAGCTGGCAGAAATGCGCAAATTAACCTTTACATTTTTGTCGTGCCAGATCGTTGTATATAGGCTGTTTGTATATAAAACATATATATATTCGGGTTATAGCGTTCTGCATCGACTTTCCACACCGGAGCGCATGAATGAATGAAAGCATATGTGCGCTGTTTTCATAAATATACAAAGGTTATGTCACGCCGTTATTTTTTAATAGAGTGCAAGAGAAATAAGGGCTGAAGTTGATAACTTATCCGTTATTGAAACATTGCATGTGTAAATAAAAAATTGTACCTGACTCGCAAGTCAACCCGCTTTTATTTGGTAATAAAGGTTTTTTTCCCCTTCCCTAGGTCCCAAGCCCTCCCCCATGTTCCTTGTATATTCCAAATCGTACGTCGTACAATACGCTGCTTTTCATGCCCTTACTTGCCTAATGTCCGTATCTCTGACCATACCTCTTCTTGATCCCCTCGCTGCTTTCGCCCAGGATCCTCTTTGTATATTCCAAATCGTACGTCGTCCATTACACTGCTTTTCATGCCCTTACTTGCCTAATATCCGTATTTTAGACCATACCTCTTCTTGATCCCCTCGCTGCCATCGTCCAGGATCCTCTTTGTATATTCCAAATCGTACGTCGTACAATACGCTGCTTTACTTGCTCTTACTTGCCTCATATCCGTATCTCTGACCATACCTCTTCTTGATCCCCTCGCTGCCTTCCTCCAGGTTCCTCTTTGTATATTCCAAATTGTACGTCGTTCATTATGCTGCGTTATACGCCCCTTACTCCTCTAATCTCCGTATCTTCTTGTCCCCCCCATTCCTCTCCTCCAGGTTCCTCTTTCTATATTCCAAATCGTACGTCGTCTATTATGCTGCGTTATACGCCCCTTACTCCTCTAATCTCCGTATCTTCTTGTCCCCCCCCCATTCCTCTGCTCCACGTTCCTCTTTCTATATTCCAAATCGTACGTCGTCTATTATGCTGCGTTATACGCCCCTTACTCCCCTAATCTCCGTATCTTCTTGTCCCCCCCCCATTCCTCTGCTCCACGTTCCTCTTTCTATATTCCAAATCGTACGTCGTCTATTATGCTGCGTTATACGCCCCTTACTCCCCTAATCTCCGTATCTTCTTGTCCCCCCCCATTCCTCTGCTCCACGTTCCTCTTTCTATATTCCAAATCGTACGTCGTCTATTATGCTGCGTTATACGCCCCTTACTCCCCTAATCTCCGTATCTTCTTGTCCCCCCCCCATTCCTCTGCTCCACGTTCCTCTTTCTATATTCCAAATCGTACGTCGTCTATTATGCTGCGTTATACGCCCCTTACTCCCCTAATCTCCGTATCTTCTTGTCCCCCCCCCATTCCTCTGCTCCACGTTCCTCTTTCTATATTCCAAATCGTACGTCGTCTATTATGCTGCGTTATACGCCCCTTACTCCTCTAATCTCCGTATCTTCTTGTCCCCCCCCCATTCCTCTGCTCCACGTTCCTCTTTCTATATTCCAAATCGTACGTCGTCTATTATGCTTCGTTATACGCCCCTTACTCCCCTAATCTCCGTATCTTCTTGTCCCCCCCCGTTCCTCTCCTCCACGTTCCTCTTTCTATATTCCAAATCGTACGTCGTTCATTATGCTGCGTTATACGCCCCTTACTCCCCTAATCTCCGTATCTTCTTGTCCCCCCCCCCGTTCCTCTCCTCCACGTTCCTCTTTCTATATTCCAAATCGTACGTCGTTCATTATGCTGCATTATACGCCCCTTACTCCCCTAATCTCCGTATCTTCTTGTCCCCCCCCCCGTTCCTCTCCTCCACGTTCCTCTTTCTATATTCCAAATCGTACGTCGTTCATTATGCTGCGTTATACGCCCCTTACTCCCCTAATCTCCGTATCTTCTTGTCCCCCCCCGTTCCTCTCCTCCACGTTCCTCTTTCTATATTCTAAGTCGTAAGTCGTCCATTATGCTGCGTTATACGCCCCTTACTCCCATAATCTCCGTATCTTCTTGTCCCCCCCCCCGTTCCTCTCCTCCACGTTCCTCTTTCTATATTCCAAATCGTACGTCGTTCATTATGCTGCGTTATACGCCCCTTACTCCTCTAATCTCCGTATCTTCTTGTCCCCCCCCCGTTCCTCTCCTCCACGTTCCTCTTTCTATATTCTAAATCATACGTCGTCCATTATGCTGCGTTATACGCCCCTTACTCCCCTAATCTCCGTATCTTCTTGTCCCCCCCCTGTTCCTCTCCTCCACGTTCCTCTTTCTATATTCTAAATCATACGTCGTCCATTATGCTGCGTTATACGCCCCTTACTCCTCTAATCTCCGTATCTTCTTGTCCCCCCCCGTTCCTCTCCTCCACGTTCCTCTTTCTATATTCCAAATCGTACGTCGTCTATTATGCTGCGTTATACGCCCCTTACTCCCCTAATCTCCGTATCTTCTTGTCCCCCCCCGTTCCTCTCCTCCACGTTCCTCTTTCTATATTCCAAATCGTACGTCGTTCATTATGCTGCGTTATACGCCCCTTACTCCCCTAATCTCCGTATCTTCTTGTCCCCCCCCCGTTCCTCTCCTCCACGTTCCTCTTTCTATATTCCAAATCGTACGTCGTTCATTATGCTGCGTTATACGCCCCTTACTCCCCTAATCTCCGTATCTTCTTGTCCCCCCCCCGTTCCTCTCCTCCACGTTCCTCTTTCTATATTCTAAGTCGTAAGTCGTCCATTATGCTGCGTTATACGCCCCTTACTCCTCTAATCTCCGTATCTTCTTGTCCCCCCCCCCCATTCCTCTGCTCCACGTTCCTCTTTCTATATTCCAAATCGTACGTCTATTATGCTGCGTTATACGCCCCATACTCCCCTAATCTCCGTATCTTCTTGTCCCCCCCCGTTCCTCTCCTCCACGTTCCTCTTTCTATATTCCAAATCGTACGTCGTCTATTATGCTGCTTTATACGCCCCTTACTCCCCTAATCTCCGTATCTTCTTGTCCCCCCCCCATTCCTCTGCTCCACGTTCCTCTTTCTATATTCCAAATCGTACGTCGTTCATTATGCTGCGTTATACGCCCCTTGCTCCTTTAATCTCCGTATCTTCTTGTCACCCCCCGTTCCTCTCCTCCACGTTCCTCTTTCTATATTCCAAATCGTACGTCGTCTATTATGCTGCGTTATAGGCCCCTTGCTCCTTTAATCTCCGTATCTTCTTGTCCCCCCCCGTTCCTCTCCTCCACGTTCCTCTTTCTATATTCCAAATCGTACGTCGTTCATTATGCTGCGTTATACGCCCCTTACTCCCCTAATCTCCGTATCTTCTTGTCCCCCCCCGTTCCTCTCCTCCACGTTCCTCTTTCTATATTCCAAATCGTACGTCGTTCATTATGCTGAGTTATACGCCCCTTACTCCCCTAATCTCCGTATCTTCTTGTCCCCCCCCCGTTCCTCTACTCCACGTTCCTCTTTCTATATTCCAAATCGTACGTCGTTCATTATGCTGCGTTATACGCCCCTTACTCCCCTAATCTCCGTATCTTCTTGTCCCCCCCCGTTCCTCTCCTCCACGTTCCTCTTTCTATATTCTAAGTCGTAAGTCGTCCATTATGCTGCGTTATACGCCCCTTACTCCTCTAATCTCCGTATCTTCTTGTCCCCCCCCCATTCCTCTGCTCCACGTTCCTCTTTCTATATTCCAAATCGTACGTCGTCTATTATGCTGCGTTATACGCCCCATACTCCCCTAATCTCCGTATCTTCTTGTCCCCCCCCGTTCCTCTCCTCCACGTTCCTCTTTCTATATTCCAAATCGTACGTCGTTCATTATGCTGCGTTATACGTCCCTTACTCCCCTAATCTCGTATCTTCTTGTCCCCCCCGTTCCTCTCCTCCACGTTCCTCTTTCTATATTCCAAATCGTACGTCGTCTATTATGCTGCGTTATACGCCCCTTACTCCCCTAATCTCCGTATCTTCTTGTCCCCCCCCGTTCCTCTCCTCCACGTTCCTCTTTCTATATTCCAAATCGTACGTCGTCTATTATGCTGCGTTATACGCCCCTTACTCCTCTAATCTCCGTATCTTCTTGTCCCCCCCCCGTTCCTCTCCTCCACGTTCCTCTTTCTATATTCCAAATCGTACGTCGTCTATTATGCTGCGTTATACGCCCCTTACTCCCCTAATCTCCGTATCTTCTTGTCCCCCCCGTTCCTCTCCTCCACGTTCCTCTTTCTATATTCCAAATCGTACGTCGTCTATTATGCTGCGTTATACGCCCCTTACTCCCGTAATCTCCGTATCTTCTTGTCCCCCCCCGTTCCTCTCCTCCACGTTCCTCTTTCTATATTCCAAATCGTACGTCGTCTATTATGCTGCGTTATACGCCCCTTACTCCTCTAATCTCCGTATCTTCTTGTCCCCCCCCCCGTTCCTCTCCTCCACGTTCCTCTTTCTATATTCCAGATCGTACGTCGTTCATTATGCTGCGTTATACGCCCCTTACTCCTCTAATCTCCGTATCTTCTTGTCCCCCCCCGTTCCTCTCCTCCACGTTCCTCTTTCTATATTCCAAATCGTACGTCGTCTATTATGCTGCGTTATACGCCCCTTACTCCCCTAATCTCCGTATCTTCTTGTCCCCCCCGTTCCTCTCCTCCACGTTCCTCTTTCTATATTCCAAATCGTACGTCGTCTATTATGCTGCGTTATACGCCCCTTACTCCCCTAATCTCCGTATCTTCTTGTCCCCCCCCCATTCCTCTGCTCCACGTTCCTCTTTCTATATTCCAAATCGTACGTCGTTCATTATGCTGCGTTATACGCCCCTTGCTCCTTTAATCTCCGTATCTTCTTGTCACCCCCCGTTCCTCTCCTCCACGTTCCTCTTTCTATATTCCAAATCGTACGTCGTCTATTATGCTGCGTTATAGGCCCCTTGCTCCTTTAATCTCCGTATCTTCTTGTCCCCCCCCGTTCCTCTCCTCCACGTTCCTCTTTCTATATTCCAAATCGTACGTCGTTCATTATGCTGCGTTATACGCCCCTTACTCCCCTAATCTCCGTATCTTCTTGTCCCCCCCCGTTCCTCTCCTCCACGTTCCTCTTTCTATATTCCAAATCGTACGTCGTTCATTATGCTGCGTTATACGCCCCTTACTCCCCTAATCTCCGTATCTTCTTGTCCCCCCCCCGTTCCTCTACTCCACGTTCCTCTTTCTATATTCCAAATCGTACGTCGTTCATTATGCTGCGTTATACGCCCCTTACTCCCCTAATCTCCGTATCTTCTTGTCCCCCCCCGTTCCTCTCCTCCACGTTCCTCTTTCTATATTCTAAGTCGTAAGTCGTCCATTATGCTGCGTTATACGCCCCTTACTCCTCTAATCTCCGTATCTTCTTGTCCCCCCCCCATTCCTCTGCTCCACGTTCCTCTTTCTATATTCCAAATCGTACGTCGTCTATTATGCTGCGTTATACGCCCCATACTCCCCTAATCTCCGTATCTTCTTGTCCCCCCCCCCGTTCCTCTCCTCCACGTTCCTCTTTCTATATTCCAAATCGTACGTCGTTCATTATGCTGCGTTATACGCCCCTTACTCCCCTAATCTCCGTATCTTCTTGTCCCCCCCGTTCCTCTCCTCCACGTTCCTCTTTCTATATTCCAAATCGTACGTCGTCTATTATGCTGCGTTATACGCCCCTTACTCCCCTAATCTCCGTATCTTCTTGTCCCCCCCGTTCCTCTCCTCCACGTTCCTCTTTCTATATTCCAAATCGTACGTCGTCTATTATGCTGCGTTATACGCCCCTTACTCCCGTAATCTCCGTATCTTCTTGTCCCCCCCCCGTTCCTCTCCTCCACGTTCCTCTTTCTATATTCCAAATCGTACGTCGTCTATTATGCTGCGTTATACGCCCCTTACTCCTCTAATCTCCGTATCTTCTTGTCCCCCCCCCCCCGTTCCTCTCCTCCACGTTCCTCTTTCTATATTCCAAATCGTACGTCGTTCATTATGCTGCGTTATACGCCCCTTACTCCTCTAATCTCCGTATCTTCTTGTCCCCCCCCGTTCCTCTCCTCCACGTTCCTCTTTCTATATTCCAAATCGTACGTCGTCTATTATGCTGCGTTATACGCCCCTTACTCCCCTAATCTCCGTATCTCTTCTTGCCCCCCCCGTTCCTCTCCTCCACGTTCCTCTTTCTATATTCCAAATCGTACGTCGTTCATTATGCTGCGTTATACGCCCCTTACTCCCCTAATCTCCGTATCTCTTCTTGTCCCCCCCAATTCCTCTCCTCCACGTTCCTCTTTCTATATTCCAAATCGTAAGTCGTCCATTATGCTGCGATATACGCCCCTTACTCCTCTAATCTCCGTATCTTCTTGTCCCCCCACCCATTCCTCTCCTCCACGTTCCTCTTTCCATATTCCAAATCGTACGTCGTTCATTATGCTGCATTATACGCCCCTTACCCCCTAACCTCCGTATCTCTTCTTGTGTCCCCCGTTCCTCTGCTCCAGGTTCCTCTTCGCATATTCTAAGTCGTAAGTCGTCCATTATGCTGCGTTATACGCCCCTTACTCCTCTAATCTCCGTATCTTCTTGTCCCCCCCCGTTCCTCTCCTAAAGGGTCCTCTTTGTATATTCAAAGTCGTACGTCGTCCATTACACTGCTTTTCATGCCCTTACTTGCCTAATATCCGTATCTCAGACCATACCTCTTCTTGATCCCCTCGCTGCCTTCGTCAAGGATCCTCTTTGTATATTCCAAATCGTACGTCGTACAATACGCTGCTTTTCATGCTCTTACTTGCCTAATATCCGTATCTCTGACCATACCTCTTCTTAATCCCCCCCTCAATCATTGATGGAGCGCCATCAGTAGCCACACCGCACAGTTTATCCATTCGTACTTTCAATTCAAAACGTTCGAAAACTTTTATTGTCTCCTGGTAAATAACGAAACATGTCTCTTCATAGGGACCAAACTTAGTTATTAAATGATCCAAAACTTTTATGGTTTAAAAGACGTTTCACTAAACTATAAATAATAAAATAGTTTCAGTACAAAAGTGCCCTTCATTTAGCTATTAAATTATCCAAGACTTTTATGGTTTGAAAAACCTTTCAATTAGCCATGAATACTAAAACATATTACGTATTGAAATTCCCCTCATTTAGCTACTAAATAGCCTATGCATTTTATGGTTTGAAATTCTTTTTACTTAGCTACAAATAATAATACAATTTATGTATTGAAATGCCCCTCAATTAGCTACTAAATAGCCTAAGCATTTTAATGATTGAAATTCTTTTTACTAAGCTATAAATAATAAAACAATTTATGTATTGAAATTCCCTTCATTTAGCTGCTAAATAGCCTAAACATATTAAGGATTTAAATTCTTTTTACTTAGCTATAAATAATAAAACAATATATGTATTGAAATTCCCTTCATTTAGCTACTAAATACCCTAAGCATTTTGGGCTTGAAATTCTTTTTACTTAACTATAAATAATAAAACAATTTATGTATTGAAATTCCCTTCATTTAGCTACTAAATATCTTAAGAATTTTAAGGATTGAAATTGTTTTTACTTAGCTACAAATAATAAAACAATTTATGTATTGAAATGTCTATCATTTAGCTATTAAATAGGGTAACCATTTTAAGGATTGAAATTCTTTTTACTTAGCTAAAATAATAAAACAATGTATGTATTGAAATGCCCCTCATTTTGCTGCTAAATAACCTAAGCATTTTAAGGTGTAAAATTCTTTTTACTTAGCTATAAATAATAATACAATTCATGTATTGAAATGCCCCTCATTTTGCAGCTAAATAACCTAAGCATTTTAAGGTGTAAAATTCTTTTTACTTAGCTATAAATAATAATACAATTCATGTATTGAAATGCCCCTCATTTTGCAGCTAAATAACCTAAGCATTTTAAGGTGTAAAATTCTTTTTACTTAGCTATAAATAATAAAACATATTTTAGATTGAAATGCCCCTCATTTAGGTATTAGATAGTCTAAGCGTTTTTCTCTTTCAAAGGCCTTTAACGTAATTGAAAATAAACGTTTAACCACTACAGGCTGAATATAAGGTACGAAAGTATCAAAGGTAATGTCACATCACTTTCTATGTTGGATCGGAAAGACAATGAATGGAAGTAGATGAGAGCCACATATCAGAGGTCTGGAGGTTGTTTTGACGATCGGATTCCCGAGAAGCTGACAGCACAGGTGGGAGGCTGGTTGGTCCTACGTAAGCACAAGTATAGCGAGCCACTGTGCAGTGCACACTACCACGCTGTTAGTTGTTAGTCCTCTCTACCTCCGCTTCTTGTGTATTGCGACGTTGGCGTGTTTACTTCATGAAAATAACTCTTAAAGTACATCTTGTTTATAAAAGGCGTTTAAGTCACACATAAAGGATATCTTCGGTATAGAAACCCTGGTTTAATAAGCTGTCTCGCGTAATGTTAGAGTAGAAGTATTAGGTAACATCGGGTCAGTAACTCCACTTACGTAAAACTTGACCTAACCTAACGTCAGGCTATAGTAGAAGTATTAGGTAACATTGGGTCAGTAACTCCACTTACGTAAAACTTGACCTAACCTAACGTCAGGCTATAGTAGAAGTATTAGGTATCATCGGGTCAGTAACTCTACTTACGTAAAACTTGACCTAACCTAACGTCAGGCTATAGTAGAAGTATTAGGTATCATCGGGTCAGTAACTCCACTTACGTAAAACTTGACCTAACCTAACGTCAGGCTATAGTAGAAGTATTAGGTAACATCGGGTCAGTAACTCCACTTACGTAAAACTTGACCTAACCTAACGTCAGGCTATAGTAGAAGTATTAGGTAACATCGGGTCAGTAACTCCACTTACGTAAAACTTGACCTAACCTAACGTCAGGCTATAGTAGAAGTATTAGGTATCATCGGGTCAGTAACTCTACTTACGTAAAATTGACCTAACCTAACGTCAGGCTATAGTAGAAGTATTAGGTATCATCGGGTCAGTAACTCCACTTACGTAAAACTTGACCTAACCTAACGTCAGGCTATAGTAGAAGTATTAGGTATCATCGGGTCAGTAACTCCACTTCTTACGTTAAAACTGACCTAACCTAACGTCAGGCTATAGTAGAAGTATTAGGTAACATCGGGTCAGTAACTCCACTTACGTAAAACTTGACCTAACCTAACGTCAGGCTATAGTAGAAGTATTAGGTATCATCGGGTCAGTAACTCTACTTACGTAAAACTTGACCTAACCTAACGTCAGGCTATAGTAGAAGTATTAGGTATCATCGGGTCAGTAACTCCACTTACGTAAAACTTGACCTAACCTAACGTCAGGCTATAGTAGAAGTATTAGGTAACATCGGGTCAGTAACTCCACTTACGTAAAACTTGACCTAACCTAACGTCAGGCTATAGTAGAAGTATTAGGTATCATCGGGTCAGTAACTCCACTTACGTAAAACTTGACCTAACCTAACGTCAGGCTATAGTAGAAGTATTAGGTATCATCGGGTCAGTAACTCCACTTACGTAAAACTTGACCTAACCTAACGTAAGGCTATAGTAGAAGTATTAGGTAACATCGGGTCAGTAACTCCACTTACGTAAAACTTGACCTAACCTAACGTCAGGCTATAGTAGAAGTATTAGGTAACATCGGGTCAGTAACTCCACTTACGTAAAACTTGACCTAACCTAACGTCAGGCTATAGTAGAAGTATTAGGTATCATCGGGTCAGTAACTCTACTTACGTAAAACTTGACCTAACCTAACGTCAGGCTAAAGTAGAAGTATTAGGTAACCTCGGGTCAGTAACTCAACTTACGTTAAACTTGACCTAACCTAGCGTAAGGATAGAGTAGAAGTATTAGGTATCATCGGGTCAGTAACTCTACTTACGTAAAACTTGACCTAACCTAACGTCAGGCTAAAGTAGAAGTATTAGGTAACCTCGGGTCAGTAACTCAACTTACGTTAAACTTGACCTAACCTAACGTCAGGCTATAGTAGAAGTATTAGGTATCATCGGGTCAATAACTCTACTTACGTAAAACTTGACCTAACCTAACGTCAGGCTAAAGTAGAAGTATTAGGTAACCTCGGGTCAGTAACTCAACTTACGTTAAACTTGACCTAACCTAGCGTAAGGATAGAGTAGAAGTATTAGGTATCATCGGGTCAGTAACTCTACTTACGTAAAACTTGACCTAACCTAACGTCAGGCTAAAGTAGAAGTATTAGGTAACCTCGGGTCAGTAACTCAACTTACGTTAAACTTGACCTAACCTAGCGTAAGGATCGAGTAGAAGTATTAGGTATCATCGGGTCAGTAACTCTACTTACGTAAAACTTGACCTAACCTAACGTCAGGCTAAAGTAGAAGTATTAGGTAACCTTGGGTCAGTAACTCCACTTCTTACGTTAAAACTGACCTAACCTAACGTCAGGCTAGAGTAGAAGTATTAGGTATCAACGAGTCAGTAACTCCACTTCCTACGTTAAACTTGACCTAACCTAACGCCAGGCTAGAGTAGATGTATTAGGTATCAACGAGTAAGTAACTCTACTTCCTATGTTAAACTTGACCTAACCTAACGTCAGGCTAGAGTAGAAGTATTAGGTATCAACAAATCAGTAACTCTACTTCCTATGTTAGACTTGACCTAACCTAACGTCAGGCTAGAGTAGAAGTGTTAGGTATCAACGAGTCAGTAACTCCACTTCCTATGTTAAACTTGACCTAAAGTAACGTCAGGCTAGAGTAGAAGTATTAGGTAACATCGGGTCAGTAACTCCACTTACGTAAAACTTGACCTAACCTAACGTAAAGCTGGAATGGAAGTATTAAGTATCAACGAGTCAGTAACTCCACTTCCTATGGTAAACTTGACCTAACCTAACGTCATGCTAAAGTAGAAGTATTAGGTATCATCGGGTCAGTAACTCCACTTACTATAGTAAACTTGACCTAACCTAACGTCAGGCTATAGTAGAAGTATTAGGTAACATTGGGTCAGTAACTCTACTTACGTAAAACTTGACCTAACCTAACGTAAAGCTAGAATGGAAGTATTTGGTATCAACGAGTCAGTAACTCCACTTCCTATGGTAAACTTGACCTAACCTAACGTCATGCTAAAGTAGAAGTATTAGGTATCATCGGGTCAGTAACTCCACTTCTTACGTAAAACTTGACCTAACCTTACTTTAACCAAGGTGTAAGTATAGGAAAATAGGAGGTAATTCAAATCATTAATGGAATATCAAATCTTTTGTTAAACTGGACTTAACTTGCACAATAACCCGTAGTCGAAGCGTTGGAAGTCGTGTACGAGATTAGGGCCCTTTACGAATTTCGGTTGTAGATTCCCATAAACGTTTTGGCTCTGAGAAAATAGTTTAGTAATTTTTTGATAATGAAAATATTGGTTTCCCTGTTTGAAAGTTTATTTTCATGCCAGCTGTTATATTTACGCACACCCTTACAAATATTACAAAAGGTTAGTGTATTTAGGCTTTTCTATAGCTTTGAACGTAGGATGATGGTGTGAAACCTATCTGCAAAAACGCAAGAGCTGTTTCGCAAACAGAACCAACCGTACGGCCGTAGCCACTGCATGTTGCAAGTAACATTTTATATTTATTTTTAACTTAAGGCTTTCTGTTTGCGCCAATTCGTCTGATGAAAGCCAGAAAGTAAATAGCTCGACTCAGGGTCATGGCCGGTTTTGTTGCCAGATTAAACATTTATAAGGGATCACCAGGATTTACTATGTTTCAGGTCGCATTCATAAATACTGCCCTTGTTATATATTCTTATAGAAAATGTCAGTGTAAAATTATTAATCTAGATTTGTCTAAAACATGGTGAAACGCTGTTAACTTGCCTTACTTAATGCTTACCCGAGGTATATCCCGGGCAAACTACTTTGCCCTGCCTTTTAATTAGCTGCACTTTATTCCAGGTAACTTATACATAACCCTCTGAATAGAACAAATCCAAGCATCTTTAAATAAGTTACAAGTTTTTTGTAAGTCGTGTATAAGCTTATGAGCTTATGAGTAAAACAAATTAAAACAACCAAAAACACAATCCGCTGCTCTGACACGTAGTAATGTCTGAAACAATACACACCAAGATAACAACCATGTCAAGATGGTTTAACTGCATCTAACGTATTTGATTAAATCTTAACTTGGCGAATAGAATGTCTACCGCTTATTCGGAAGATTTTAGTGATAGCTTCCAATGTGTTGTGAATAACATTAAGTATTTAAAAAATGCATTAATTAATACTTGAATATGTGTATGAGTGTGTGTGTGTGTGTGTGTGTGTGTGTGTGTGTGTGTGTGTGTGTGTGTGTGTGTGTGTGTGTGTGTGTGTGTGTGTGTGTGTGTGTGTGTGTGTGTGTGTGTGTGTGTGTGTGTGTGTGTGTGTGTGTGTGTGTGTGTGTGTGTGTGTGTGTGTGTGTGTGTGTCTGTGTGTGTGTGTGTGTGTGTGTGTGTGTGTGTGTGTGTGTGTGTGTGTGTGTGTGTGTGTGTGTGTGTGTGTGTGTGTGTGTGTGTGTGTGTGTGTGTGTGTGTATGAGTGTGTTTGTATTTGTATGTATGAGTGTGTATGAGTGTGTGTGTGTGTGTGTGTGTGTGTGTGCGCGCGCGAGCGCGCGCGCTCTTATATGTATTGAACGTTTCCATGCCTTCTTTTGGTTCATACCCGACACAATATAATTTTTTCTTGTTTGGGTACATCAGAAGTGTTGTTTGTTCACTTTGAAAAAATTCGCGACCCTAACCCTTAAGAAACCAGGATTAATAAAGCAATGACAACCATAACCAAAGAAATGTTAACGAATGTTTGGAGAGAAGTTGAGTATCGTTTGGACACTTGTCGAGCGACTGAGGGCGCACCTATTAAAATGTATTATTTATGTAATCAAACTGTTTGAGACGAAAAATTAGATTAATAAACAACATTAACTGTAAGTAATTCGGTTTTTCTTTAAACCATGTTCGAAACCACACCATTCTTTTATGATAACCCTGTAGGCTATACCTTGTTAAAATTTTCAATCGTTAATAAAATACTTTTTATTCATCCACTCAAGTTCAAATACATTTTTTAAACTTGTAGTGGATGGCACTTGATGTTAACACATTTGCAGTTTTTCAAAAACTAATTCATTAATACCAGTAATTAACTTCGCTTTTTATTTTTCCACTTAATATTGTCTGTCATATGTATATACATATTTATATTAATTGTAATTATTAAAAAACGATTAAACTAATTTCTTTTAAGAAGCAGGAACAGACTTTTGATACAATGAAAAACGGTTGATACAATACTTCTGTTCATATTATTGTTACTTACATTACTTCATAGGAATAAAATTAACAAAAACTGCTCTAGCCTGTTTCACATAAAGTGTCAACCCTTACAAGAGCTTGTATCCCATTCAGTGTTATGTTGTCACTCTATGTCGGCGAAGAGCTTACAGGTGGCTGTTATATCTCATTCAGTGTCTTGTAGTCACTCTATGTCGGCGAAGAGCTTACAGGAGGCTGTTATATCTCATTCAGTGTCTTGTAGTCACTCTATGTCGGCGAAGAGCTTACAGGAGGCTGTTATATCTCATTCAGTGTCTTGTAGTCACTCTATGCCGGCGAAGAGCTTACAGGAGGCTGTTATATCTCATTCAGTGTCTTGTAGTCACTCTATGTCGGCGAAGAGCTTACAGGAGGCTGTTATATCTCATTCAGTGTCTTGTAGTCACTCTATGTCGGCGAAGAGCTTACAGGAGGCTGTTATATCTCATTCAGTGTCTTGTAGTCACTCTATGTCGGCGAAGAGCTTACAGGAGGCGGTTGTATCTCATTCAGTGTCTTGTAGTCACTCTATGTCGGCGAAGAGCTTACAGGAGGCTGTTATATCTCATTCAGTGTCTTGTAGTCACTCTATGTCGGCGAAGAGTTTACAGGAGGCTGTTATATCTCATTCAGTGTCTTGTAGTCACTCTATGTCGGCGAAGAGCTTACAGGAGGCGGTTGTATCTCATTCAGTGTCTTGTAGTCACAATATGTCAGCGAAGAGCTTACAGGAGGCTGTTATATCTCATTCAGTGTTATGTTGTCACTCTATGCCGGCGAAGAGCTTACAGGAAGCTGTTATATCTCATTCAGTGTTATGTTGTCACTCTATGTCGGCGAAGAGCTTACAGGAGGCTGTTATATCTCATTCAGTGTTATGTTGTCACTCTATGTCGGCGAAGAGCTTACAGGAGGCTGTTATATCTCATTCAGTGTCTTGTAGTCACAATATGTCAGCGAAGAGCTTACAGGAGGCTGTTATATCTCATTCAGTGTTATGTTGTCACTCTATGCCGGCGAAGAGCTTACAGGAAGCTGTTATATCTCATTCAGTGTTATGTTGTCACTCTATGCCGGCGAAGAGCTTACAGGAGGCTGTTATATCTCATTCAGTGTTATGTTGTCACTCTATGTCGGCGAAGAGCTTACAGGAGGCGGTTGTATCTCATTCAGTGTCTTGTAGTCACAATATGTCAGCGAAGAGCTTACAGGAGGCTGTTATATCTCATTCAGTGTCTTGTAGTCACTCTATGCCGGCGAAGAGCTTACAGGAGGCTGTTATATCTCATTCAGTGTCTTGTAGTCACTCTATGTCGGCGAAGAGCTTAAAGGAGGCTGTTATATCTCATTCAGTGTCTTGTAGTCACTCTATGTCGGCGAAGAGCTTACAGGAGGCTGTTATATCTCATTCAGTGTCTTGTAGTCACTCTATGTCGGCGAAGAGCTTACAGGAGGCTGTTATATCTCATTCAGTGTCTTGTAGTCACTCTATGCCGGCGAAGAGCTTACAGGAGGCTGTTATATCTCATTCAGTGTCTTGTAGTCACTCTATGTCGGCGAAGAGCTTACAGGAGGCTGTTATATCTCATTCAGTGTCTTGTAGTCACTCTATGTCGGCGAAGAGCTTACAGGAGGCTGTTATATCTCATTCAGTGTCTTGTAGTCACTCTATGTCGGCGAAGAGCTTACAGGAGGCGGTTGTATCTCATTCAGTGTCTTGTAGTCACTCTATGTCGGCGAAGAGCTTACAGGAGGCTGTTATATCTCATTCAGTGTCTTGTAGTCACTCTATGTCGGCGAAGAGCTTACAGGAGGCTGTTATATCTCATTCAGTGTCTTGTAGTCACTCTATGTCGGCGAAGAGCTTACAGGAGGCGGTTGTATCTCATTCAGTGTCTTGTAGTCACAATATGTCAGCGAAGAGCTTACAGGAGGCTGTTATATCTCATTCAGTGTTATGTTGTCACTCTATGCCGGCGAAGAGCTTACAGGAAGCTGTTATATCTCATTCAGTGTTATATTGTCACTCTATGCCGGCGAAGAACTTACAGGAGGCTGTTATCTCTCATTCAGTGTCTTGTAGTCACTATATGTCGGCGAAGAGCACACAGGAATCTGTTATATCTCATTCAGTGTCTTGTAGTCCCTCTATGCCGGCGAAGAGCTTACAGGATTCTGTTATATCTCATTCAGTGTCTTGTAGTCACTCTATGCCGGCGAAGAGCTTACAGGAGGCTGTTATATCTCATTCACTGTCTTGTAGTCACTATATGTCGGCGAAGAGCTTACAGGAAGCTGTTATATCTCATTCAGTGTTATGTTGTCACTCTATGCCGGCGAAGAACTTACAGGAGGCTGTTATATCTCATTCTGTGTTATGTTGTCACTCTGTGCCGGCGAAGAGCTTACAGGAAGCTGTTATATCTCATTCAGTGTTATGTTGTCACTCTATGCCGGCGAAGAGCTTAAAGGAGGCTGTTATATCTCATTCAGTGTTATGTTGTCACTCTATGCCGGCGAAGAGCTTATAGGAGGCTGTTATATCTCATTCAGTGTTATGTTTTCACTCTATGCCGGCGAAGAGCTTACAGGAAGCTGTTATATCTCATTCAGTGTTATGTTGTCACTCTATGCCGGCGAAGAGCTTACAGGAAGCTGTTATATCTCATTCAGTGTTATATTGTCACTCTATGCCGGCGAAGAACTTACAGGAGGCTGTTATCTCTCATTCAGTGTCTTGTAGTCACTATATGTCGGCGAAGAGCACACAGGAATCTGTTATATCTCATTCAGTGTCTTGTAGTCCCTCTATGCCGGCGAAGAGCTTACAGGATTCTGTTATATCTCATTCAGTGTCTTGTAGTCACTCTATGCCGGCGAAGAGCTTACAGGAGGCTGTTATATCTCATTCACTGTCTTGTAGTCACTATATGTCGGCGAAGAGCTTACAGGAAGCTGTTATATCTCATTCAGTGTTATGTTGTCACTCTATGCCGGCGAAGAACTTACAGGAGGCTGTTATATCTCATTCTGTGTTATGTTGTCACTCTGTGCCGGCGAAGAGCTTACAGGAAGCTGTTATATCTCATTCAGTGTTATGTTGTCACTCTATGCCGGCGAAGAGCTTAAAGGAGGCTGTTATATCTCATTCAGTGTTATGTTGTCACTCTATGCCGGCGAAGAGCTTATAGGAGGCTGTTATATCTCATTCAGTGTTATGTTGTCACTCTATGCCGGCGAAGAGCTTACAGGAAGCTGTTATATCTCATTCAGTGTTATGTTGTCACTCTATGCCGGCGAAGAGCTTACTGGAGCTGTTATATCTCATTCAGTGTCTTGTAGTCACTCTATGCCGGCGAAGAGCTTACAGGAGGCTGTTCTATCTCATTCAGTGTCTTGTAGTCACTATATTTCGGCGAAGAGCTTACAGGATGCTGTTATATCTCATTCAGTGTTATGTTGTCACTCTATGTCGGCGAAGAGCTTACAGGAGGCTGTTCTATCTCATTCAGTGTCTTGTAGTCACTATATTTCGGCGAAGAGCTTACAGGATGCTGTTATATCTCATTCAGTGTTATGTTGTCACTCTATGCCGGCGAAGAGCTTACAGGAAGCTGTTATATCTCATTCAGTGTTATGTTGTCACTCTGTGCCGGCGAAGAGCTTACTGGAGCTGTTATATCTCATTCAGTGTCTTGTAGTCACTCTATGCCGGCGAAGAGCTTACAGGAGGCTGTTATATCTCATTCAGTGTCTTGTAGTCACTCTATGTCGGCGAAGAGCTTACAGGAAGCTGTTATATCTCATTCAGTGTTATGTTGTCACTCTATGCCGGCGAAGAGCTTACAGGAAGCTGTTATATCTCATTCAGTGTTATGTTGTCACTCTATGTCGGCGAAGAGCTTACAGGAAGCTGTTATATCTCATTCAGTGTTATGTTGTCACTCTATGCCGGCGAAGAACTTACAGGAGGCTGTTATATCTCATTCTGTGTTATGTTGTCACTCTGTGCCGGCGAAGAGCTTACAGGAAGCTGTTATATCTCATTCAGTGTTATGTTGTCACTCTGTGTCGGCGAAGAGCTTAAAGGAGGCTGTTATATCTCATTCAGTGTTATGTTGTCACTCTATGCCGGCGAAGAGCTTATAGGAGGCTGTTATATCTCATTCAGTGTTATGTTGTCACTCTATGCCGGCGAAGAGCTTACAGGAAGCTGTTATATCTCATTCAGTGTTATGTTGTCACTCTATGCCGGCGAAGAGCTTACTGGAGCTGTTATATCTCATTCAGTGTCTTGTAGTTACTCTATGTCGGCGAAGAGCTTACAGGAAGCTGTTATATCTCATTCAGTGTTATGTTGTCACTCTATGCCGGCGAAGAGCTTACAGGAAGCTGTTATATCTCATTCAGTGTTATGTTGTCACTCTATGTCGGCGAAGAGCTTACAGGAGGCTGTTCTATCTCATTCAGTGTCTTGTAGTCACTATATTTCGGCGAAGAGCTTACAGGATGCTGTTATATCTCATTCAGTGTTATGTTGTCACTCTATGTCGGCGAAGAGCTTACAGGAGGCTGTTCTATCTCATTCAGTGTCTTGTAGTCACTATATGTCGGCGAAGAGCCTACAGAAATCAGTTATATCTCATTCAGTGTCTTGTAGTCACTATATGTCGGCGAAGAGCTTACAGGAGGCTGTTATATCTCATTCAGTGTCTTGTAGTCACTCTATGTCGGCGAAGAGCTTACAGGAGGCTGTTATATCTCATTCAGTGTTATGTTGTCACTCTATGCCGGTGAAGAACTTACAGGATTCAGTTATATCTCATTCACTGTCATGTAGTCACTATATGTCGGCGATAGACTTACAGGAAGCTGTTATATCTCATTCAGTGTTATGTTGTCACTCTATGCCGCCGAAGAACTTACAGGATTCAGTTATATCTCATTCACTGTCTTGTAGTCACTATATGCCGGCGATAGACTTACAGGAAGCTGTTATATCTCATTCAGTGTTATGTTGTCACTCTATGTCGGCGAAGAGCTTACAGGATTCAGTTATATCTCATTCACTGTCTTGTAGTCACTATATGTCGGCGAAGAGCTTACAGGAAGCTGTTATATCTCATTCAGTGTTATGTTGTCACTCTGTGTCGGCGAAGAGCTTACAGGAAGCTGTTATATCTCATTCAGTGTTATGTTGTCACTCTATGTCGGCGAAGAGCTTACAGAAGGCTCTTATATCTCATTCAGTGTCTTGTAGTCACTATATGTCAGCGAAGAGCTTACAGGAGGCTGTTATATCTCATTCAGTGTCTTATAGTCTCTCTATGCCGGCGAAGAGCTTACAGGAGGCTGTTATATCTCATTCAGTGTCTTGTAGTCACTCTATGTCGGCAAAGAGCCTACCGAAATCAGTTATCTCTCATTCAGTGTCTTGTAGTCACTCTATGTCGGCGAAGAGCCTACAGAAATCAGTTATCTCTCATTCAGTGTCTTGTAGTCACTCTATGACGGCGAAGAGCTTACAGGAGGCTGTTATATCTCATTCAGTGTCTTGTAGTCACTCTATGTCGGCAAAGAGCCTACCGAAATCAGTTATCTCTCATTCAGTGTCTTGTAGTCACTCTATGTCGGCGAAGAGCCTACAGAAATCAGTTATCTCTCATTCAGTGTCTTGTAGTCACTCTATGACGGCAAAGAGCTTACAGGAGGCTGTTATATCTCATTCAGTGTCTTGTAGTCACTCTATGTCGGCAAAGAGCCTACCGAAATCAGTTATCTCTCATTCAGTGTCTTGTAGTTACTCTATGTCGGCGAAGAGCTTACAGGCGGCTGTTATATCTCATTCAGTGTCTTATAGTCCCTCTATGCCGGCGAAGAGCTTACAGGAGTCTGTTATATCTCATTCAGTGTCTTGTAGTCACTCTATGTCGGCGAAGAGCCTACAGAAATCAGTTATCTCTCATTCAGTGTCTTGTAGTCACTCTATGTCGGCGAAGAGCCTACAGAAATCAATTATCTCTCATTCAGAGTCTTGTAGTCACTCTATGTCGGCGAAGAGCTTACAGGAATTTGTTATATCTCATTCAGTTTCTTGTAGTCACTCTATGTCGGCGAAGAGCCTACAGAAATCAGTTATCTCTCATTCATTGTCTTGTAGTCACTCTATGTCAGCGAAGAGCCTACAGAAATCAGTTATCTCTCATTCAGTGTCTTTTAGTCACTCTATGTCGGCGAAGAGCTTACAGGAGGCTGTTATATCTCATTCAGTGTCTTGTAGTCACTCTATGTCGGCGAAGAGCCTACCGAAATCAGTTATCTCTCATTCAGTTTCTTGTTGTCACTCTATGTCGGCGAAGAGCCTACAGAAATCAGTTATCTCTCATTCAGTGTCTTGTAGTCACTCTATGTAGGCAAAGAGCTTACAGGAATTTGTTATATCTCATTCAGTGTTTTGTAGTCACTCTATGTCGGCGAAGAGCCTACAGAAATCAGTTAACTCTCATTCAGTGTCTTGTAGTCACTCTATGTCGGCGAAGAGCTTACAGGAATTTGTTATATCTCATTCAGTGTCTTGTAGTCACTCTATGTCGGCGAAGAGCTTACAGGAATTTGTTATATCTCATTCAGTGTCTTGTAGTCACCTATGTCGGCGAAGAGCCTACAGAAATCAGTTATCTCTCATTCAGTGTCTTGTAGTCACTCTATGTCGGCGAAGAGATTACAGGAATTTGTTATATCTCATTCAGTGTCTTGTAGTCACTCTATGTCGACGAAGAGCCTACGGAAATCGGTTATCTCTCATTCAGTGTCTTGTAGTAACTCTATGTCGGCGAAGAGCTTACAGGAATTTGTTATATCTCATTCAGTGTCTTCTAGTCACTCTATGTCGGCGAAGAGCCTACAGAAATCAGTTATCTCTCATTCAGTGTCTTGTAGTCACTCTATGTCGGCGAAGAGCTTACAGGAGTTTGTTATATCTCATTCAGTGTCTTGTAGTCACTCTATGTCGGCGAAGAGCCTACAGAAATCAGTTATCTCTCATTCAGTGTCTTGTAGTCACTCTATGTCGGCGAAGAGCCTACAGAAATCAGTTATATCTCATTCGGTGTCTTGTAGTCACTCTATGTCGGCGAAGAGCTTACAGGATTCTGTTATATCTCATTCAGTGTTATGTTTTTACTCTATGCCGGCGAAGAGCTTACAGGAGGCTGTTATATCTCATTCAGTGTCTTGTAGTCACTCTATGTCGGCGAAGAGCTTACAGGAGGCTGTTATATCTCATTCAGTGTCTTGTAGTCACTCTATGCCGGCGAAGAGCTTACAGGAGGCTGTTATATCTCATTCAGTGTCTTGTAGTCACTCTATGTCGGCGAAGAGCTTACAGGAGGCTGTTATATCTCATTCAGTGTCTTGTAGTCACTCTATGTCGGCGAAGAGCTTACAGGAGGCTGTTATATCTCATTCAGTGTCTTGTAGTCACTCTATGCCGGCGAAGAGCTTACAGGAGGCTGTTATATCTCATTCAGTGTCTTGTAGTCACTCTATGTCGGCGAAGAGCTTACAGGAGGCTGTTATATCTCATTCAGTGTCTTGTAGTCACTCTATGCCGGCGAAGAGCTTACAGGAGGCTGTTATATCTCATTCAGTGTCTTGTAGTCACTCTATGTCGGCGAAGAGCTTACAGGAGGCTGTTATATCTCATTCAGTGTCTTGTAGTCACTCTATGTCGGCGAAGAGCTTACAGGAGGCTGTTATATCTCATTCAGTGTCTTGTAGTCACTCTATGCCGGCGAAGAGCTTACAGGAGGCTGTTATATCTCATTCAGTGTCTTGTAGTCACTCTATGTCGGCGAAGAGCTTACAGGAGGCTGTTATATCTCATTCAGTGTTATGTTTTTACTCTATGCCGGCGAAGAGCTTACAGGAGGCTGTTATATCTCATTCAGTGTCTTGTAGTCACTCTATGTCGGCGAAGAGCTTACAGGAGGCTGTTATATCTCATTCAGTGTTATGTTGTCACTCTATGCCGGCGAAAAACTTACAGGAGGCTCTTATATCTCATTCAGTGTTATGTTGTCACTCTATGCCGGCGAAGAGCATACAGGAGACTGTTATCTCTCATTCAGTGTCTTGTAGTCACTATATGTCGGCGAAAAGCACACATGAATCTGTTATATCTCATTCAGTGTCTTATAGTCCCTTTATGCCGGCGAAGAGCTTACAGGAGGCTGTTATATCTCATTCAGTGTCTTATAGTCCCTCTATGCCGGCGAAGAGCTTACAGGAGGCTGTTATATCTCATTCAGTGTCTTGTAGTCACTCTATTTCGGCGAAGAGCCTACAGAAATAAGTTATCTCTCATTCAGTGTCTTGTAGTCACTCTATGTCGGCGAAGAGCTTACAGGAGGCTGTTATATCTCATTCAGTGTCTTGTAGTCACTCTATGTCGGCGAAGAGCCTACCGAAATCAGTTATCTCTCATTCAGTGTCTTGTAGTCACTCTATGTCGGCGAAGAGCCTACAGAAATCAGTTATCTCTCATTCAGTGTCTTGTAGTCACTCTATGTCGGCGAAGAGCTTACAGGAGGCTGTTATATCTCATTCAGCGTCTTATAGTCCCTCTATGCCGGCGAAGAGCTTACATGAGTCTGTTATATCTCATTCAGTGTCTTGTAGTCACTCTATGTCGGCGAAGAGCCTACAGAAATCAGTTATCTCTCATTCAGTGTCTTGTAGTCACTCTATGTCGGCGAAGAGCCTACAGAAATCAATTATCTCTCATTCAGTTTCTTGTAGTCACTCTATGTCGGCGAAGAGCCTACAGAAATCAGTTATCTCTCATTCAGTGTCTTGTAGTCACTCTATGTCGGCGAAGAGCTTACAGGAGGCTGTTATATCTCATTCACTGTCTTGTAGTTACTCTATGTCGGCGAAGAGCCTACAGAAATCAGTTATCTCTCATTCAGTGTCTTGTAGTCACTCTATGTCGGCGAAGAGCCTACAGAAATCAATTATCTCTCATTCAGTTTCTTGTAGTCACTCTATGTCGGCGAAGAGCCTACAGAAATCAGTCATCTCTCATTCAGTGTCTTGTAGTCACTTTATGTCGGCGAAGAGCCTACAGAAATCAATTATCTCTCATTCAGTTTCTTGTAGTCACTCTATGTCGGCGAAGAGCCTACAGAAATCAGTTATCTCTCATTCAGTTTCTTGTAGTCACTCTATGTCGGCGAAGAGCTTACAGGAATTTGTTATATCTCATTCAGTTTCTTGTAGTCACTCTATGCCGGCGAAGAGCTTACAGGAGGCTGTTATATCTCATTCAGTTTCTTGTAGTCACTCTATGTCGGCGAAGAGCCTACAGAAATCAGTTATCTCTCATTCAGTGTCTTGTAGTCACTCTATGTCGGCGAAGAGCTTACAGGAATTTGTTATATCTCATTCAGTGTCTTGTAGTCACTCTATGTCGGCGAAGAGCCTACAGAAATCAGTTATCTCTCATTCAGTGTCTTGTAGTCACTCTATGTCGGCGAAGAGCTTACAGAAATCAGTTATCTCTCATTCAGTGTCTTGTAGTCACTCTATGTCGGCGAAGATCCTACAGAAATCAGTTATCTCTCATTCAGTGTCTTGTAGTCACTCTATGTCGGCGAAGAGCTTACAGGAATTTGTTATATCTCATTCAGTGTTTTGTAGTCACTCTATGTCGGCGAAGAGCCTACAGAAATCAGTTATCTCTCATTCAGTGTCTTGTAGTCACTCTATGTCGGCGAAGAGCTTACAGGAATTTGTTATATCTCATTCAGTGTTATGTTGTCACTCTATGTCGGCGAAGAGCTTACAGGAATTTGTTATATCTCATTCAGTGTTTTGTAGTCACTCTATGTCGGCGAAGAGCCTACAGAAATCAGTTATCTCTCATTCAGTGTCTTGTAGTCACTCTATGTCGGCGAAGAGCTTACAGGAATTTGTTATATCTCATTCAGTGTTATGTTGTCACTCTATGTCGGCGAAGAGCTTACAGGAATTTGTTATATCTCATTCAGTGTTTTGTAGTCACTCTATGTCGGCGAAGAGCTTACAGGAATTTGTTATATCTCATTCAGTGTTTTGTAGTCACTCTATGTCGGCGAAGAGCCTACAGAAATCAGTTATCTCTCATTCAGTGTCTTGTAGTCACTCTATGTCGGCGAAGAGCTTACAGGAATTTGTTATATCTCATTCAGTGTTATGTTGTCACTCTATGTCGGCGAAGAGCTTACAGGAATTTGTTATATCTCATTCAGTGTTTTGTAGTCACTCTATGTCGGCGAAGAGCCTACAGAAATCAGTTATCTCTCATTCAGTGTTTTGTAGTCACTCTATGTCGGCGAAGAGCCTACAGAAATCAGTTATCTCTCATTCAGTGTCTTGTAGTCACTCTATGTCGGCGAAGAGCTTACAGGAATTTGTTATATCTCATTCAGTGTCTTGTAGTCACTCTATGTCGGCGAAGAGCTTACAGAAGTCTTCTAGGAATGCTTATACACTCTTTAGGTTTATAAAGGTTTTGAATGTTCGTTTTAAGTTTTGAGTAAACAATTTACAAAATATTTATACAATTTGTAAATCTGTTTACTTTCAAAATACGTTTTATATAAACAATTTAGTTGTAATTATTTCTGTTACAAAATTAAACTAATGATTTAGTTTGTTGAGAAATAGTAACACATTTAAATAGTAAACATTCTTTTTGGGAAAATCACTGCAAATTTTTGTTCCCTACTTTTCTACAATCCTTAAGTAGTTTTTATTAATAAAATGTGGGTTAACAAACAACACAGACTTTCTGGATAACCTAAGTAGATTTTGATTTTTTCAACAAATTTGTTGGAATAATGTTTTAGTGTAAATTAAAATTCCAAAAATGAAGTTGCTTTATTATCTTGAATTCACTGATTATACTAATTTTAAAAATACTTGACTAAGTGAATACATAATTGTATTAAATGATCACACACACTTTGAATCCAACAGCCTTTCCTATTATATGACACACAACTCAAACAACCCACCCCTTTCCACAGTCATAAATCCAACCCCGTTAGAGCCTTTACAACTAGCCGATGCCGTCAATAGAGGGTTAGCTTCGTAAAAAAGGAACGAATGTTTTGAAACGCGTCAGCAAGTAAGCAATTACGTATTCACTTAGTTAAGTATTTTTAAAATTAGTTCCAAAATGAGTGAGGTTCCCTTAAAGCACATTAACCCTTAAATGGTTTTTTAAAATATTTTAAATTGTAAAACTAAGAAATTCAAAACGAAATTCAAAATACATACAACGATAGATTTCAAACAACCTTATGGTTTATGTCTGTAAGGGATTCAAATGTGACTTGATACAAAGATCGACCATTATACTCCCGTAGTTGTGTTCACAAATTGGTTATCCCGTCTAGACGGAGTAATTGCAGAGTCCGAATCTGCACAAGTTCAACGTGAAACGAAGTAAAATTAACCCAGTTGTCAAAACGCTTGGGTATGTTAAGCAAAACATTTAAGTCATTCTCTCAATTAAGTTTTATCATGCAAAAACAAGTCAAGACAACTTCTACCGAGGCCAAAAAAAATATTTTTTTTTTAGTTACTTTTTATTATATAATTAAATTTAATATAAATACAGTAACATAACCTATCCCATAAAACGGATGTTATACCACATAACATGTAACACAAAATCAGCTGTTTTAGGAAATCATATGTTATCATTTATTTTACCCCAAATGGGACGAATAATTTACCTTATTGCATACTTTGCACCATTTGCGTAAAGTTTTCTCCCACATAAAACTAAAATAATTATATTCTTATATTAATATTAAAAACAAATGTGTTAACACCAAGTGCCATCCACTAAAAGTTTTAAAAAACCAGTTATTTGAACTTCGGTGGATGAATAAAAAATATAAGCAGAGTGAGAACTAATAGAAGGAATGAGAAATCCAAAAGCATTGTTTATACCACTCCCGTTTAGCTAATTTATACAGATGTATTAGATTTTCTTCACGCATTGACAATATATTTACGGACTTGGATGTGATATGAAGCCGAGAGGCTATCCGGAATGTGCCGGAATAATCTGCCCCTATAATAATTCAAGACTTAATAAGCTCTTATTGGTTCAAACGGAAGTGAATTTAATGAGATTAAAGTAGCCTGGCTCATTTGGAGCCGTGATTACAGCAAAGGGTTGGGATTAGTGACCTCTTAGCCAGTAAACATTCGTAACGCAAGACAGTGCATTATTATTGTATTACTCATTATTTATCGGTTAAACGTTATGACCGTACTACAGCAAAGGGTTGGGATTAGTGACCTCTTTGCCAGTAAACATTCGTAACGCAAGACAGTGCATTATTATTTTATTACTCATTATTTATCGGTTAAACGTTATGACCGTACTACAGCAAAGGGTTGGGATTAGTGACCTCTTTGCCAGTAAACATTCGTAACGCAAGACAGTGCATTATTATTTTATTACTCATTATTTATCGGTTAAACGTTATAACCGTACTATAGCAAAGGTTTGGGAACAGTGACCTCTTTGCCAGTAAACATTCGTAACGCAAGACAGTACATTATTATTGTATTACTCATTATTTATCGGTTAAACGTTATAACCGTACTATAGCAAAGTTTTGGGAACAGTGACCTCTTTGCCAGTAAACATTCGTAACGCAAGACACTACATTATTATTGTATTACTCATTATTTATCGGTTAAACGTTATAACCGTACTATAGCAAAGGTTTGGGAACAGTGACCTCTTTCCCAGTAAACATTCGTAACGCAAGACACTACATTATTATTGTATTACTCATTATTTATCGGTTAAACGTTATGACCGTACTATAGCAAAGGTTTGGGAACAGTGACCTCTTTGCCAGTAAACATTCGTAACGCAAGACACTACATTATTATTGTATTACTCATTATTTATCGGTTAAACGTTATAACCGTACAATAGCAAAGGTTTGGGAACAGTGACTTCTTTGCCAGTAAACATTCGTAACGCAAGACACTACATTATTATTGTATTACTCATTATTTATCGGTTAAACGTTATAACCGTACTATAGCAAAGGTTTGGGAACAGTGACCTCTTTGCCAGTAAACATTCGTAACGCAAGACACTACATTATTATTGTATTACTCATTATTTATCGGTTAAACGTTATAACCGTACTATAGCAAAGGTTTGGGAACAGTGACCTCTTTGCCAGTAAACATTCGTAACGCAAGACGCTACATTATTATTGTATTACTCATTATTTATCGGTTAAACGTTATAACCGTACTATAGCAAAGGTTTGGGAACAGTGACCTCTTTGCCAGTAAACATTCGTAACGCAAGACACTACATTATTATTGTATTACTCATTATTTATCGGTTAAACGTTATAACCGTACTATAGCAAAGGTTTGGGAACAGTGACCTCTTTGCCAGTAAACATTCGTAACGCAAGACACTACATTATTATTGTATTACTCATTATTTATCGGTTAAACGTTATAACCGTACTATAGCAAAGGTTTGGGAACAGTGACCTCTTTGCCAGTAAACATTCGTAACGCAAGACAGTACATTATTATTTTATTACTCATTATTTATCGGTTAAACGTTATAACCGTACTATAGCAAAGGTTTGGGAACAGTGACCTCTTTGCCAGTAAACATTCGTAACGCAAGACACTACATTATTATTGTATTACTCATTATTTATCGGTTAAACGTTATAACCGTACTATAGCAAAGGTTTGGGAACAGTGACCTCTTTCCCAGTAAACATTCGTAACGCAAGACACTACATTATTATTGTATTACTCATTATTTATCGGTTAAACGTTATGACCGTACTATAGCAAAGGTTTGGGAACAGTGACCTCTTTGCCAGTAAACATTCGTAACGCAAGACACTACATTATTATTGTATTACTCATTATTTATCGGTTAAACGTTATAACCGTACAATAGCAAGGTTTGGGAACAGTGACTTCTTTGCCAGTAAACATTCGTAACGCAAGACACTACATTATTATTGTATTACTCATTATTTATCGGTTAAACGTTATAACCGTACTATAGCAAAGGTTTGGGAACAGTGACCTCTTTGCCAGTAAACATTCGTAACGCAAGACACTACATTATTATTGTATTACTCATTATTTATCGGTTAAACGTTATAACCGTACTATAGCAAAGGTTTGGGAACAGTGACCTCTTTGCCAGTAAACATTCGTAACGCAAGACACTACATTATTATTGTATTACTCATTATTTATCGGTTAAACGTTATAACCGTACTATAGCAAAGGTTTGGGAACAGTGACCTCTTTGCCAGTAAACATTCGTAACGCAAGACACTACATTATTATTGTATTACTCATTATTTATCGGTTAAACGTTATAACCGTACTATAGCAAAGGTTTGGGAACAGTGACCTCTTTGCCAGTAAACATTCGTAACGCAAGACACTACATTATTATTGTATTACTCATTATTTATCGGTTAAACGTTGTAACCGTACTATAGCAAAGGTTTGGGAACAGTGACCTCTTTGCCAGTAAACATTCGTAACGCAAGACACTACATTATTATTGTATTACTCATTATTTATCGGTTAAACGTTATAACCGTACTATAGCAAAGGTTTGGGAACAGTGACCTCTTTGCCAGTAAACATTCGTAACGCAAGACAGTACATTATTATTTTATTACTCATTATTTATCGGTTAAACGTTATAACCGTACTATAGCAAAGGTTTGGGAACAGTGACCTCTTTGCCAGTAAACATTCGTAACGCAAGACAGTACATTATTATTTTATTACTCATTATTTATCGGTTAAACGTTATAACCGTACTATAGCAAAGGTTTGGGAACAGTGACCTCTTTGCCAGTAAACATTCGTAACGCAAGTCAGTACATTATTATTTTATTACTCATTATTTATCGGTTAAACGTTATAACCGTACTATAGCAAAGGTTTGGAAACAGTGACCTCTTAGCCAGCCGTAACGCAAGACAGTGCATTATTATTTTATTACTCATTATTTATCGGTTAAACGTTATAACCGTACTATAGCAAAGGTTTGGGAACAGTGACCTCTTTGCCAGTAAACATTCGTATTGCAAGACAGTACATTATTATTTTATTACTCATTATTTATCGGTTAAACGTTATAACCGTACTATAGCAAAGGTTTGGGAACAGTGACCTCTTAGCCAGCCGTAACGCAAGACAGTGCATTATTATTTTATTACTCATTATTTATCGGTTAAACGTTATAACCGTACTATAGCAAAGGTTTGGGAACAGTGACCTCTTTGCCAGTAAACATTCGTAACGCAAGACACTACATTATTATTGTATTACTCATTATTTATCGGTTAAACGTTATAACCGTACTATAGCAAAGGTTTGGGAACAGTGACCTCTTTCCCAGTAAACATTCGTAACGCAAGACACTACATTATTATTGTATTACTCATTATTTATCGGTTAAACGTTATAACCGTACTATAGCAAAGGTTTGGGAACAGTGACCTCTTTGCCAGTAAACATTCGTAACGCAAGACAGTACATTATTATTTTATTACTCATTATTTATCGGTTAAACGTTATAACCGTACTATAGCAAAGGTTTGGGAACAGTGACCTCTTTGCCAGTAAACATTCGTAACGCAAGACACTACATTATTATTGTATTACTCATTATTTATCGGTTAAACGTTATAACCGTACTATAGCAAAGGTTTGGGAACAGTGACCTCTTTCCCAGTAAACATTCGTAACGCAAGACACTACATTATTATTGTATTACTCATTATTTATCGGTTAAACGTTATGACCGTACTATAGCAAAGGTTTGGGAACAGTGACCTCTTTGCCAGTAAACATTCGTAACGCAAGACACTACATTATTATTGTATTACTCATTATTTATCGGTTAAACGTTATAACCGTACAATAGCAAGGTTTGGGAACAGTGACTTCTTTGCCAGTAAACATTCGTAACGCAAGACACTACATTATTATTGTATTACTCATTATTTATCGGTTAAACGTTATAACCGTACTATAGCAAAGGTTTGGGAACAGTGACCTCTTTGCCAGTAAACATTCGTAACGCAAGACACTACATTATTATTGTATTACTCATTATTTATCGGTTAAACGTTATAACCGTACTATAGCAAAGGTTTGGGAACAGTGACCTCTTTGCCAGTAAACATTCGTAACGCAAGACACTACATTATTATTGTATTACTCATTATTTATCGGTTAAACGTTATAACCGTACTATAGCAAAGGTTTGGGAACAGTGACCTCTTTGCCAGTAAACATTCGTAACGCAAGACACTACATTATTATTGTATTACTCATTATTTATCGGTTAAACGTTATAACCGTACTATAGCAAAGGTTTGGGAACAGTGACCTCTTTGCCAGTAAACATTCGTAACGCAAGACACTACATTATTATTGTATTACTCATTATTTATCGGTTAAACGTTGTAACCGTACTATAGCAAAGGTTTGGGAACAGTGACCTCTTTGCCAGTAAACATTCGTAACGCAAGACACTACATTATTATTGTATTACTCATTATTTATCGGTTAAACGTTATAACCGTACTATAGCAAAGGTTTGGGAACAGTGACCTCTTTGCCAGTAAACATTCGTAACGCAAGACAGTACATTATTATTTTATTACTCATTATTTATCGGTTAAACGTTATAACCGTACTATAGCAAAGGTTTGGGAACAGTGACCTCTTTGCCAGTAAACATTCGTAACGCAAGACAGTACATTATTATTTTATTACTCATTATTTATCGGTTAAACGTTATAACCGTACTATAGCAAAGGTTTGGGAACAGTGACCTCTTTGCCAGTAAACATTCGTAACGCAAGTCAGTACATTATTATTTTATTACTCATTATTTATCGGTTAAACGTTATAACCGTACTATAGCAAAGGTTTGGAAACAGTGACCTCTTAGCCAGCCGTAACGCAAGACAGTGCATTATTATTTTATTACTCATTATTTATCGGTTAAACGTTATAACCGTACTATAGCAAAGGTTTGGGAACAGTGACCTCTTTGCCAGTAAACATTCGTATTGCAAGACAGTACATTATTATTTTATTACTCATTATTTATCGGTTAAACGTTATAACCGTACTATAGCAAAGGTTTGGGAACAGTGACCTCTTAGCCAGCCGTAACGCAAGACAGTGCATTATTATTTTATTACTCATTATTTATCGGTTAAATGTTATAACCGTACTATAGCAAAGGTTTGGGAACAGTGACCTCTTAGCCAGCCGTAACGCAAGACAGTGCATTATTATTTTATTACTCATTATTTATCGGTTAAATGTTATAACCGTACTATAGCAAAGGTTTGGGAACAGTGACCTCTTAGCCAGCCGTAACGCAAGACAGTGCATTATTATTTTATTACTCATTATTTATCGGTTAAACGTTATAACCGTACTATAGCAAAGGTTTGGGAACAGTGACCTCTTAGCCAGCCGTAACGCAAGACAGTGCATTATTATTTTATTACTCATTATGTATCGGTTAAACGTTATAACCGTACTATAGCAAAGGTTTGGGAACAGTGAGCTCTTAGCCAGCCGTAACGCAAGACAGTGCATTATTATTTTATTACTCATTATTTATCGGTTAAACGTTATAACCGTACTATAGCAAAGGTTTGGGAACAGTGGCCTCTTAGCCAGCCGTAACGCAAGACAGTGCATTATTATTTTATTACTCATTATTTATCGGTTAAACGTTATAACCGTACTATAGCAAAGGTTTGGGAACAGTGACCTCTTAGCCAGCCGTAACGCAAGACAGTACATTATTATTTTATTACTCATTATTTATCGGTTAAACGTTATAACCGTACTATAGCAGAGGTTTGGGAACAGTGACCTCTTAGCCAGCCGTAACGCAAGACAGTGCATTATTATTTTATTACTCATTATTTATCGGTTAAACGTTATAACCAAACTATAGCATAGGTTTGGGAACAGTGACCTCTTAGCCAGCCGTAACGCAAGACAGTACATTATTATTTTATTACTCATTATTTATCGGTTAAACGTTATAACCGTACTATAGCAAAGGTTTGGGAACAGTGACCTCTTAGCCAGCCGTAACGCAAGACAGTGCATTATTATTTTATTACTCATTATTTATCGGTTAAACATTATAACTGTACTATAGCAAAGGTTTGGGAACAGTGACCTCTTAGCCAGCCGTAACGCAAGACAGTGCATTATTATTTTATTACTCATTATTTATCGGTTAAACGTTATAACCGTACTATAGCAAAGGTTTGGGAACAATGACCTCTTAGCCAGCCGTAACGCAAGACAGTACATTATTATTTTATTACTCATTATTTATAGGTTAAACGTTATAACCGTACTATAGCAAAGGTTTGGGAACAGTGACCTCTTAGCCAGCCGTAACGCAAGACAGTATATTATTATTTTATTACTCATTATTTATCGGTTAAACGTTATAACCGTACTATAGCAAAGGTTTGGGAACAGTGACCTCTTCGCCAGCCGTAACGCAAGACAGTGTAATTATTATTTTATTACTCATTATTTATCGGTTAAACGTTATAACCGTACTATAGCATAGGTTTGGGAACAGTGACCTCTTAGCCAGCCGTAACGCAAGACAGTGCATTATTGTTTTATTACTCATTATTTATCGGTTAAACGTTATAACCGTACTATCGCATAGGTTTGGGAACAGTGACCTCTTAGCCAGCCGTAACGCAAGACAGTGCATTATTTTTTATTACTCATTATTTATCGGTTAAACGTTATAACCGTACTATAGCAAAAGTTTGGGAACAGTGACCTCTTAGCCAGCCGTAACGCAAGACAGTGCATTATTATTTTATTACTCATTATTTATCGGTTAAACGTTATAAACGTACTATAGCATAGGTTTGGGAACAGTGACCTCTTAGACAGCCGTAACGCAAGACAGTGCATTATTATTTTATTACTCATTATTTATCGGTTAAAAGTTATAACCGTACTATAGCATAGGTTTGGGAACAGTGACCTCTTAGCCAGCCGTAACGTAAGACAGTGTATTATTATTTTATTACTCATTATTTATCGGTTAAACGTTATAACCGTACTATAGCATAGGTTTGGGAACAGTGACCTCTTAGACAGCCGTAACGCAAGACAGTGCATTATTATTTTATTACTCATTATTTATCGGTTAAACGTTATAACCGTACTATAGCATAGGTTTGGGAACCGTGACCTTTTAGCCAGCCGTAACGCAAGACAGTGTATTATTATTTTATTACTCATTATTTATCGGTTAAACGTTATAACCGTACTATAGCATAGGTTTGGGAACAGTGACCTCTTAGCCAGCCGTAACGCAAGACAGTGCATTATTATTTTATTACTCATTATTTATCGGTTAAACGTTATAACCGTACTATAGCATAGGTTTGGGAACAGTGACCTCTTAGCCAGCCGTAACGCAAGAGAGTGCATTATTATTTTATTACTCATTATTTATCAGTTTAACGATATAACCGCACTATAGCAAAGGTTTGGGAGCAGTGACCTCTTAGCCAGCCGTAACGCAAGACAGTGCATTATTATTTTATTACTCATTATTTATCGGTTAAACGTTATAACCGTACTATAGCAAAGGTTTGGGAACAGTGACCTCTTAGCCAGCCGTAACGCAAGACAGTGCATTATTATTTTATTACTCATTATTTACCGGTTAAACGTTATAACCGTACTATAGCATAGGTTTGGGAACAGTGACCTCTTAGCCAGCCGTAACGCAAGACAGTGCATTATTGTTTTATTACTCATTATTTATCGGTTAAACGTTATAACTGTACTATAGCATAGGTTTGGGAACAGTGACCTCTTAGCCAGCCGTAACGCAAGACAGTGGATTATTTTTATTACTCATTATTTATCAGTTAAACGTTATAACCGTACTAAAGCATAGGTTTGGGAACAGTGACCTCTTAGCCAGCCGTAACGCAAGACAGTGCATTATTATTTTATTACTCATTATTTATCGGTTAAACGTTATAACCGTACTATCGCATAGATTTGGGAACAGTGACCTCTTAGCCAGCCGTAACGCAAGACAGTGCATTATTATTTTATTACTCATTATTTATCGGTTAAACGTTATAACCGTACTATAGCAAAGGTTTGGGAACAGTGACCTCTTAGACAGCCGTAACGCAAGACAGTGCATTATTATTTTATTACTCATTATTTATCGGTTAAAAGTTATAACCGTACTATAGCATAGGTTTGGGAACAGTGACCTCTTAGCCAGCCGTAACGTAAGACAGTGTATTATTATTTTATTACTCATTATTTATCGGTTAAACGTTATAACCGTACTATAGCATAGGTTTGGGAACAGTGACCTCTTAGACAGCCGTAACGCAAGACAGTGCATTATTATTTTATTACTCATTATTTATCGGTTAAACGTTATAACCGTACTATAGCATAGGTTTGGGAACCATGACCTTTTAGCCAGCCGTAACGCAAGACAGTGTATTATTATTTTATTACTCATTATTTATCGGTTAAACGTTATAACCGTACTATAGCATAGGTTTGGGAACAGTGACCTCTTAGCCAGCCGTAACGCAAGACAGTGCATTATTATTTTATTACTCATTATTTATCGGTTAAACGTTATAACCGTACTATAGCATAGGTTTGGGAACAGTGACCTCTTAGCCAGCCGTAACGCAAGACAGTGCATTATTATTTTATTACTCATTATTTATCAGTTTAACATTATAACCGTACTATAGCAAAGGTTTGGGAACAGTGACCTCTTAGCCAGCCGTAACGCAAGACAGTGCATTATTATTTTATTACTCATTATTTATCGGTTAAACGTTATAACCGTACTATAGCATAGGTTTGGGAACCGTGACCTCTTAGCCAGCCGTAACGCAAGACAGTGCATTATTATTTTATTACTCATTATTTATCGGTTAAACGTTATAACCGTACTATAGCATAGGTTTAGGAACAGTGACCTCTTAGCCAGCCGTAACGCAAGACAGTGCATTATTATTTTATTACTCATTATTTATCGGTTAAACGTTATAACAGTACTATAGCATAGGTTTGGGAACAGTGACCTCTTAGCCAGCCATAACGCAAGACAGATCATTATTCTTTTATTACTCAGTCTTTATCGGTTAAACGTTATAACCGTACTATAGCATAGGTTTGGGAACAGTGACCTCTTAGCCAGCCGTAACGCAAGACAGTGCATTATTATTTTATTACTCATTATTTATCGGTTAAACGTTATAACCGTACTATAGCATAGGTTTGGGAACAGTGACCTCTTAGCCAGCCGTAACGCAAGACAGTACATTATTATTTTATTACTCATTATTTATCGGTTAAACGTTATAACCGTACTATAGCAAAGGTTTGGGAACAGTGACCTCTTAGCCAGCCGTAACGCAAGTCAGTGCATTATTATTTTATTACTCATTATTTATCGGTAAAACGTTATAACCGTACTATAGCAAAGGTTTGGGAACAGTGACCTCTTAGCCAGCCGTAACGCAAGACAGTGCATTATTATTTTATTACTCATTATTTATCGGTTAAACGTTATAACCGTACTATAGCAAAGGTTTGGGAACAGTGACCTCTTAGCCAGCCGTAACGCAAGACAGTGCATTATTATTTTATTACTCATTATTTATCGGTTAAACGTTATAACCGTACTATAGCATAGGTTTGGGAACAGTGACCTCTTAGCCAGCCGTAACGCAAGACAGTGCATTATTATTTTATTACTCATTATTTATCGGTTAAACATTATAACCGTACTATAGCAAAGGTTTGGGAACAGTGACCTCTTAGCCAGCCTTAACGCAAGACAGTACATTATTATTTTATTACTCATTATTTATCGGTTAAACGTTATAACCGTACTATAGCATAGGTTTAGGAACAGTGACCTCTTAGCCAGCCGTAACGCAGGACAGTGAATTATTATTTTATTACTCATTATTTGTCGGTTAAACGTTATAACCGTACTATAGCATAGGTTTGGGAACAGTGACCTCTTAGCCAGCCGTAACGCAAGACAGTGCATTATTATTTCATTACTCATTATTTATCGGTTAAACGTTATAACCGTACTATAGCATAGGTTTGGGAACAGTGACCTCTTAGCCAGCCGTAACACAAGACAGTGCATTATTATTTTATTACTCATTATTTATCGGTTAAACGTTATAACCGTACTATAGCAAAGATTTGGGAACAGTGACCTCTTAGCCAGCCGTAACGCAAGACAGTGCGTTATTATTTTATTACTCATTATTTATCGGTTAAACGTTATAACCGTACTATAGCATAGGTTTGGGAACAGTGACCTCTTAGCCAGCCGTAACGAAAGACAGTGCATTATTATTTTATTACTCATTATTTATCGGTTAAACGTTATAACCGTGCTATAGCAAAGGTTTGGGAACAGTGACCTCTTAGCCAGCCGTAACGCAAGACAGTGCATTATTATTTTATTACTCATTATTTATCGGTTAAACATTATAACCGTACTATAGCAAAGGTTTGGGAACAGTGACCTCTTAGCCAGCCGTAACGCAAGACAGATCATTATTTTAATACTCATTATTTATGAGTTAAAATACTACTGAGGTTATAACAAAGAGTTCGGAATAGTGGCATCGTAGCGACGCGTAACGCAAGACAATAAATAAATTTGTTTATTTACTCGTTGCTTATGAGTTAAGTATAACCGTGATTATAGCAAAGGGTTGGGGATAATGACCTCGTAGCCAACCGTAACGCAAGACAATGAATATTTATTTATTTACTCATTGTTTATGAGTTAAAATATACCCGTTATTAGAGCAAAGGTATGGGGATAGTGACCTCGTAGCTAACCGTAACGCGAGACAATGAATGAATTTTTATTTACTTGTTATTTATGACATAAAACATAACTAAGATTGGAGCAAAGGTATGGTGATAGTGACCTCGTAGCTAACCGTAACGCGAGCCAATGAATGAACTTTTATTTACTTGTTATTTATGAGATAAAACATAAGTAAGATTGGAGCAAAGGTATGGTGATAGTGACCTCGTAGCTAACCGTAACGCGAGACAATGAATGAATTTTTATTTACTTGTTATTTATGAGATAAAACATAACTAAGATTGGAGCAAAGGTATGGTGATAGTGACCTCGTAGCTAACCGTAACGCGAGACAATGAATGAACTTTTATTTACTTGTTATTTATGAGATAAAACATAACTATGGTTGGAGCAAAGGTATGGGGATAGTGACCTCGTAGCTAACCGTAACGCGAGACAATGAATGAATTTTTATTTACTTGTTATTTATGAGATAAAACATAACTATGATTGGAGCAAAGGGTTTGGGATAGTGACCTCGTAGCCAACCGTAACGCGAGACAATGAATGAATTTTTATTTACTTGTTATTTATGAGATAAAACATAACTAAGATTGGAGCAAAGGTATGGGGATAGTGACCTCTTAGCTAACCGTAACGCGAGACAATGAATGAATTTTTATTTACTTGTTATTTATGAGATAAAACATAACTAAGATTGGAGCAAAGGTATGGTGATAGTGACCTCGTAGCTAACCGTAACGCGAGACAATGAATGAACTTTTATTTACTTGTTATTTATGAGATAAAACATAACTATGATTGGAGCAAAGGTATGGGGATAGTGACCTCGTAGCCAACCGTAACGCGAGACAATGAATGAATTTTTATTTACTTGGTAATGATGTGATAAAACATAACTATGATTGGAGCAAAGGGTTGGGGATAGTTACCTCGTAGCCAACCGTAACGCGAGACAATGAATGAATTTTTATTCACTTGTTATTTATGAATTAAAACATAACTATGATTGGAGCAAAGGGTTGGGGATAGTGACCTCGTAGCCAACCATAACGCGAGACAATGAATGAATTTTTATTTACTTTTTATTTATGAGATAAAACATAACTAAGATTGGAGCAAAGGTATGGTGATAGTGACCTCTTAGCTAACCGTAACGCGAGACAATGAATGAACTTTTATTTACTTGTTATTTATGAGATAAAACATAACTATGATTGGAGCAAAGGTATGGGGATAGTGACTTCGTAGCCAACCGTAACGCGAGACAATGAATGAACTTTTATTTACTTGTTATTTATGAGATAAAACATAACTATGATTGGAGCAAAGGTATGGGGATAGTGACCTCGTAGCCAACCGTAACGCGAGACAATGAATGAATTTTTATTTACTTGGTAATTATGAGATAAAACATAACTATGATTGGTACAAAGGGTTGGGGATAGTAACCTCGTAGCCAACCGTAACGCGAGACAATGAATGAATTTTTATTTATTTGGTAATTATGAGATAAAACATAACTATGATTGGAGCAAAGGTATGGGGATAGTGACCTCGTAGCCAACCGTAACGCGAGACAATGAATGAATTTTTATTTACTTGTTATTTATGAGATAAAACATAACTATGATTGGTACAAAGGGTTGGGGATAGTGACCTCGTAGCCAACCGTAACGCGAGACAATGAATGAATTTTTATTTACTTGTTATTTATGAGATAAAACATAACTATGATTGGAGCAAAGGGTTGGGGATAGTGACCTCGTAGCCAACCGTAACGCGAGACAATGAATGAATTTTTATTTACTTGTTATTTATTAGATAAAACATAACTATGATTGGAGCAAAGGGTTGGGGATAGTGACCTCGTAGCCAACCGTAACGCGAGACAATGAATGAATTTTTATTTACTTGTTAGTTATGAGATAAAACATATCTATGATTGGAGCAAAGGTATGGGGATAGTGACCTCGTAGCTAACCGTAACGCGAGACAATGAATGAATTTTTATTTACTTGTTAATTATGAGATAAAACATAACTATGATTGGAGCAAAGGGTTGGGGATAGTGACCTCGTAGCCAACCGTAACGCAAGATAATGAATATATGTTTATTTACTCGTTATTTATGAGTTATAATATAACCTTGATTATAGCAAACGGTTAGGGATAGTGACCTCGTAGCCAACCGTAACGCAAGATAATGAATATTTATTCATTTACTCGTTATTTATGAGTTAAAATATAACCGTGATTATAGCAAAGGGTTGGGGATAGTGACCTCGTAACCAACCGTAACGCGAGATAATGAATATTTATTTATTTACTCGTTATTTATGAGTTAAAATATAACCGTGATTATAGCAAAGGGTTGGGGATAGTGACCTCGTAACCAACCGTAACGCAAGATAATGAATATATGTTTATTTACTCGTTATTTATGAGTTAAAATATAACCGTGATTATAGCAAAGGGTTGGGGATAGTGACCTCGTAACCAACCGTAACGCAAGATAATGAATATTTATTTATTTACTTGTTATTTATGAGTTAAAATATAACCGTGATTATAGCAAAGGGTTGGGGATAGTGACCTCGTAGCCAACCGTAACGCGAGACAATGAATGAATTTTTATTTACTTGTTAATTATGAGATAAAACATAACTATGATTGGAGCAAAGGGTTGGGGATAGTGACCTCGTAGCCAACCGTAACGCAAGATAATTAATATATGTTTATTTACTCGTTATTTATGAGTTAAAATATAACCGTGATTATAGCAAAGGGTTGGGGATAGTGACCTCGTAGCCAACCGTAACGCGAGACAATGAATGAATTTTTATTTACTTGTTAATTATGAGATAAAACATAACTATGATTGGAGCAAAGGGTTGGGGATAGTGACCTCGTAGCCAACCGTAACGCAAGATAATTAATATATGTTTATTTACTCGTTATTTATGAGTTAAAATATAACCGTGATTATAGCAAAGGGTTGGGGATAGTGACCTCGTAGCCAACCGTAACGCGAGACAATGAATGAATTTTTATTTACTTGTTATTTATGAGTTAAAATATAACCGTGATTATAGCAAAGGGTTGGGGATAGTGACCTCGTAACCAACCGTAACGCAAGATAATGAATATTTATTTATTTACTCGTTATTTATGAGTTAAAATATAACCGTGATTATAGCAAAGGGTTAGGGATAGTGACCTCGTAACCAACCGTAACGCAAGATAATGAATATTTATTTATTTACTCGTTATTTATGAGTTAAAATATAACCGTGATTATAGCAAAGGGGTAGCCAACCGTAACGCGAGACAATGAATGAATTTTTATTTACTTGTTAATTATGAGATAAATTATAACTATGATTGGAGCAAAGGGTTGGGGATAGTGACCTCGTAGCCAACCGTAACGCAAGATAATTAATATATGTTTATTTACTCGTTATTTATGAGTTAAAATATAACCGTGATTACAGCAAAGGGTTGGGGATAGTGACCTCGTAGCCAACCGTAACGCAAGATAATGAATATATGTTTATTTACTCGTTATTTATGAGTTAAAATATAACCGTGATTATAGCAAAGGGTTGGGGATAGTGACCGCGTAACCAACCGTAACGCAAGATAATGAATATTTATTTATTTACTCGTTATTTATGAGTTAAAATATAACCGTGATTATAGCAAACGGTTAGGATTAGTGACCTCGTAGCCAACCGTAACGCAAGATAATGAATATTTATTTATTTACTCGTTATTTATGAGTTTAAATATACCCGTTATTAGAGCAAAGGGTTGGGGATGGTGACCGCGTAGCCAACCGTAACGCAAGATAATTAATATATGTTTATTTACTCGTTATTTATGAGTTAAAATATAACCGTGATTACAGCAAAGGGTTGTGGATAGTGACCTCGTAGCCAACCGTAACGCAAGATAATTAATATATGTTTATTTACTCGTTATTTATGAGTTAAAATATAACCGTGATTACAGCAAAGGGTTGTGGATAGTGACCTCGTAGCCAACATTAACGCAAGATAATTATTATATGTTTATTTACTCGTTATTTATGAGTTAAAATATAACCGTGATTACAGCAAAGGGTTGTGGATAGTGACCTCGTAGCCAACATTAACGCAAGATAATTAATATATGTTTATTTACTCGTTATTTATGAGTTAAAATATAACCGTGATTACAGCAAAGGGTTGGGGATAGTGACCTCGTAGCCAACCGTAACGCAAGATAATTAATATATGTTTATTTACTCGTTATTTATGAGTTCAAATATAACCGTGATTACAGCAAAGGGTTGGGGATAGTGACCTCGTAGCCAACCGTAACGCAAGATAATGAATATTTATTTATTTACTCGTTATTTATGAGTTAAAATATAACCGTGATTATAGCAAAGGGTTGGGGATAGTGACCTCGTAGCCAACCGTAACGCGAGACAATGAATGAATTTTTATTTACTTGTTAATTATGAGATAAAACATAACTATGATTGGAGCAAAGGGTTGGGGATAGTGACCTCGTAGCCAACCGTAACGTAAGATAATTAATATATGTTTATTTACTTGTTATTTATGAGTTAAAATATAACCGTGATTACAGCAAAGGGTTGGGGATAGTGTCCTCGTAGCCAACCGTAACGCAAGATAATGAATATTTATTTATTTAATCGTTATTTATGAGTTAAAATATAACCGTGATTATAGCAAACGGTTAGGGATAGTGACCTCGTAGCCAACCGTAACGCGAGATAATGAATATTTATTTATTTACTCGTTATTTATGAGTTAAAATATAACCGTGATTATAGCAAAGGGTTGGGGATAGTGACCTCGTAACCAACCGTAACGCAAGATAATGAATATATGTTTATTTACTCGTTATTTGAGTTAAAATATAACCGTGATTATAGCAAAGGGTTGGGGATAGTGACCTCGTAACCAACCGTAACGCAAGATAATGAATATTTATTTATTTACTCGTTATTTATGAGTTAAAATATAACCGTGATTATAGCAAAGGGTTAGGGATAGTGACCTCGTAGCCAACCGTAACGCAAGATAATGAATATTTATTTATTTACTCGTTATTTATGAGTTAAAATATACCCGTTATTAGAACAAAGGGTTGGGGATGGTGACCGCGTAGCCAACCGTAACGCAAGATAATTATTATATGTTTATTTACTCGTTATTTATGAGTTAAAATATAACCGTGATTATAGCAAAGGGTTGTGGATAGTGACCTCGTAGCCAACCGTAACGCAAGATAATGAATATTTATTTATTTACTCGTTATTTATGAGTTAAAATATACCCGTTATTAGAGCAAAGGGTTGGGGATGGTGACCGCGTAGCCAACCGTAACGCAGGATAATTAATATATGTTTATTTACTCGTTATTTATGAGTTAAAATATAACCGTGATTGGAGCAAAGGGTTGGGGATAGTGACCTCGTAACCAACCGTAACGCAAGATAATGAATATTTATTTATTTACTCGTTATTTATGAGTTAAAATATAACCGTGATTATAGCAAAGGGTTAGGGATAGTGACCTCGTAGCCAACCGTAACGCAAGATAATGAATATTTATTTATTTACTCGTTATTTATGAGTTAAAATATACCCGTTATTAGAGCAAAGGGTTGGGGATGGTGACCGCGTAGCCAACCGTAACGCAAGATAATGAATATTTATTTATTTACTCGTTATTTATGAGTTAAAATATACCCGTTATTAGAGCAAAGGGTTGGGGATGGTGACCGCGTAGCCAACCGTAACGCAAGATAATTAATATATGTTTATTTACTCGTTATTTATGAGTTAAAATATAACCGTGATTGGAGCAAAGGGTTGGGGATAGTGACCTCGTAGCCAACCGTAACGCAAGATAATTAATATATGTTTATTTACTCGTTATTTATGAGTTAAAATATAACCGTGATTATAGCAAAGGGTTGTGGATAGTGACCTCGTAGCCAACCGTAACGCAAGATAATGAATATTTATTTATTTACTCGTTATTTATGAGTTAAAATATACCCGTTATTAGAGCAAAGGGTTTGGGATGGTGACCGCGTAGCCAACCGTAACGCAAGATAATTAATATATGTTTATTTACTCGTTATTTATGAGTTAAAATATAACCGTGATTGGAGCAAAGGGTTGGGGATAGTGACCTCGTAGCCAACCGTAACGCAAGATAATTAATATATGTTTATTTACTCGTTATTTATGAGTTAAAATATAACCGTGATTACAGCAAAGGGTTGTGGATAGTGACCTCGTAGCCAACCGTAACGCAAGATAATTAATATATGTTTATTTACTCGTTATTTATGAGTTAAAATATAACCGTGATTATAGCAAAGGGTTGTGGATAGTGACCTCGTAGCCAACCGTAACGCAAGATAATTAATATATGTTTATTTACTCGTTATTTATGAGTTAAAATATAACCGTGATTACAGCAAAGGGTTGTGGATTGTGACCTCGTAGCCAACCGTAACGCAAGATAATTAATATATGTTTATTTACTCGTTATTTATGAGTTAAAATATAACCGTGATTACAGCAAAGGGTTGGGGATAGTGACCTCGTAGCCAACCGTAACGCAAGATAATTAATATATGTTTATTTACTCGTTATTTATGAGTTAAAATATAACCGTGATTACAGCAAAGGGTTGGGGATAGTGACCTCGTAGCCAACCGTAACGCAAGATAATGAATATTTATTTATTTACTCGTTATTTATGAGTTAAAATATAACCGTGATTATAGCAAAGGGTTGGGGATAGTGACCTCGTAGCCAACCGTAACGCGAGACAATGAATGAATTTTTATTTACTTGTTAATTATGAGATTAAACATAACTATGATTGGAGCAAAGGGTTGGGGATAGTGACCGCGTAGCCAACCGTAACGCAAGATAATTAATATATGTTTATTTACTCGTTATTTATGAGTTAAAATATAACCGTGATTACAGCAAAGGGTTGGGGATAGTGACCGCGTAACCAACCGTAACGCAAGATAATGAATATATGTTTATTTACTCGTTATTTATGAGTTAAAATATAACCGTGATTATAGCAAAGGGTTGGGGATAGTGACCGCGTAACCAACCGTAACGCAAGATAATGAATATTTATTTATTTACTCGTTATTTATGAGTTAAAATATAACCGTGATTATAGCAAAGGGTTAGGGATAGTGACCTCGTAACCAACCGCAACGCAAGATAATGAATATTTATTTATTTACTCGTTATTTATGAGTTTATAATATAAGAAGAGGTTTTACCAACCCTCATTTTTTAAAAATAACACAAATGCTTTTCTATAGAGTTCTAAAGTAGGAAAGAAAGACGAGAGATTTTAGAAGGAATTTTTTTTTTAATTGTACTTTTTCAAATGTTTGTTCTTTATAATTGTAAAAAATAAAAATTCTTGTAAGTACTTGTTTTAAGATTGTATTTAGTTTCGTAACAAGTTACACTAAAAGTAAATAAATGCCGCGTTAACATTAGCTGACCTTAATTTGGAATGAATTCAATGAAATGATTTAGGAAGAGGTAAGATAGAAAATCATATTTTGATACTTGAAAAATACATTATGAACAAAATTGTTATGTTGTAGGGAAGCGGTTTTGCTAGGCTACCTAGCGCCGATTTATAGGTTAATATTTTTCTTCTAAAATTAATTGGTTTGAGGGGGGTCACGTGCCTCCTGGTTCCGCCTCTGAGTCTTATTATGTCAGAAACCTCCCCAGGAATGTACTCAATAATTACACAAAGTTTCAAGGCGATCAGAAACGAATAAAGCTCATGCATATATTCATTTATATGTATATAATATTCGAACGGCGACAATTTCTTGTGTATCGTATTAGTGAAGCAACATTGACTGAAACACAGAGACGGGAGTAAGGTCGCATAAAGGTGCTGTTAGGTGTAGACTTTGCTAAATATTCGAACAGCGACAATTTCTTGTGTAACGTGTTAGTGAAGCAACATTGACTGAAACACAGAGACGGGAGTAAGGTCGCATAAAGGAGCTGTTAGGTGTAGACTTTGCTAAATATTCGAACGGCGACAATTTCTTGTGTAACGTGTTAGTGAAGCAACATTGACTGAAATACAGAGACGGGAGTAAGGTCGCATAAAGGTGCTGTTAGGTGTAGACTTTGCTAAATATTCGAACGGCGACAATTTCTTGTGTATCGTATTAGTGAAGCAACATTGACTGAAACACAGAGACGGGAGTAAGGTCGCATAAAGGTGCTGATAGGTGTAGACTTTGCTAAATATTCGAACGGCGACAATTTCTTGTGTAACGTGTTAGTGAAGCAACATTGACTGAAATACAGAGACGGGAGTAAGGTCGCATAAAGGTGCTGTTAGGTGTAGACTTTGCTAAATATTCGAACGGCGACAATTTCTTGTGTATCGTATTAGTGAAGCAACATTGACTGAAACACAGAGACGGGAGTAAGGTCGCATAAAGGTGCTGATAGGTGTAGACTTTGCTAAATATTCGAACGGCGACAATTTCTTGTGTAACGTGTTAGTGAAGCAACATTGACTGAAACACAGAGACGGGAGTAAGGTCGCATAAAGGTGCTGTTAGGTGTAGACTTTGCTTAATATTCGAACGGCGACAATTTCTTGTGTAACGTGTTAGTGAAGCAACATTGACTGAAACACAGAGACGGGAGTAAGGTCGCATAAAGGAGCTGTTAGGTGTAGACTTTGCTAAATATTCGAACGGCGACAATTTCTTGTGTAACGTGTTAGTGAAGCAACATTGACTGAAACACAGAGACGGGAGTAAGGTCGCATAAAGGAGCTGTTAGGTGTAGACTTTGCTAAATATTCGAACGGCGACAATTTCTTGTGTAACGTGTTAGTGAAGCAACATTGACTGAAATACAGAGACGGGAGTAAGGTCGCATAAAGGTGCTGTTAGGTGTAGACTTTGCTAAATATTCGAACGGCGACAATTTCTTGTGTAACGTGTTAGTGAAGCAACATTGACTGAAATACAGAGACGGGAGTAAGGTCGCATAAAGGTGCTGTTAGGTGTAGACTTTGCTAAATATTCGAACGGCGACAATTTCTTGTGTATCGTATTAGTGAAGCAACATTGACTGAAACACAGAGACGGGAGTAAGGTCGCATAAAGGTGCTGTTAGGTGTAGACTTTGCTAAATATTCGAACGGCGACAATTTCTTGTGTAACGTGTTAGTGAAGCAACATTGACTGAAACACAGAGACGGGAGTAAGGTCGCATAAAGGTGCTGTTAGGTGTAGACTTTGCTTAATATTCGAACGGCGACAATTTCTTGTGTAACGTGTTAGTGAAGCAACATTGACTGAAACACAGAGACGGGAGTAAGGTCGCATAAAGGTGCTGTTAGGTGTAGACTTTGCTAAATATTCGAACGGCGACAATTTCTTGTGTAACGTGTTAGTGAAGCAACATTGACTGAAACACAGAGACGGGAGTAAGGTCGCATAAAGGAGCTGTTAGGTGTAGACTTTGCTAAATATTCGAACGGCGACAATTTCTTGTGTATCGTATTAGTGAAGCAACATTGACTGAAACACAGAGACGGGAGTAAGGTCGCATAAAGGTGCTGTTAGGTGTAGACTTTGCTAAATATTCGAACAGCGACAATTTCTTGTGTAACGTGTTAGTGAAGCAACATTGACTGAAACACAGAGACGGGAGTAAGGTCGCATAAAGGAGCTGTTAGGTGTAGACTTTGCTAAATATTCGAACGGCGACAATTTCTTGTGTAACGTGTTAGTGAAGCAACATTGACTGAAATACAGAGACGGGAGTAAGGTCGCATAAAGGTGCTGTTAGGTGTAGACTTTGCTAAATATTCGAACGGCGACAATTTCTTGTGTATCGTATTAGTGAAGCAACATTGACTGAAACACAGAGACGGGAGTAAGGTCGCATAAAGGTGCTGATAGGTGTAGACTTTGCTAAATATTCGAACGGCGACAATTTCTTGTGTAACGTGTTAGTGAAGCAACATTGACTGAAATACAGAGACGGGAGTAAGGTCGCATAAAGGTGCTGTTAGGTGTAGACTTTGCTAAATATTCGAACGGCGACAATTTCTTGTGTATCGTATTAGTGAAGCAACATTGACTGAAACACAGAGACGGGAGTAAGGTCGCATAAAGGTGCTGATAGGTGTAGACTTTGCTAAATATTCGAACGGCGACAATTTCTTGTGTAACGTGTTAGTGAAGCAACATTGACTGAAACACAGAGACGGGAGTAAGGTCGCATAAAGGTGCTGTTAGGTGTAGACTTTGCTTAATATTCGAACGGCGACAATTTCTTGTGTAACGTGTTAGTGAAGCAACATTGACTGAAACACAGAGACGGGAGTAAGGTCGCATAAAGGAGCTGTTAGGTGTAGACTTTGCTAAATATTCGAACGGCGACAATTTCTTGTGTAACGTGTTAGTGAAGCAACATTGACTGAAACACAGAGACGGGAGTAAGGTCGCATAAAGGAGCTGTTAGGTGTAGACTTTGCTAAATATTCGAACGGCGACAATTTCTTGTGTAACGTGTTAGTGAAGCAACATTGACTGAAATACAGAGACGGGAGTAAGGTCGCATAAAGGTGCTGTTAGGTGTAGACTTTGCTAAATATTCGAACGGCGACAATTTCTTGTGTAACGTGTTAGTGAAGCAACATTGACTGAAATACAGAGACGGGAGTAAGGTCGCATAAAGGTGCTGTTAGGTGTAGACTTTGCTAAATATTCGAACGGCGACAATTTCTTGTGTATCGTATTAGTGAAGCAACATTGACTGAAACACAGAGACGGGAGTAAGGTCGCATAAAGGTGCTGTTAGGTGTAGACTTTGCTAAATATTCGAACGGCGACAATTTCTTGTGTAACGTGTTAGTGAAGCAACATTGACTGAAACACAGAGACGGGAGTAAGGTCGCATAAAGGTGCTGTTAGGTGTAGACTTTGCTTAATATTCGAACGGCGACAATTTCTTGTGTAACGTGTTAGTGAAGCAACATTGACTGAAACACAGAGACGGGAGTAAGGTCGCATAAAGGTGCTGTTAGGTGTAGACTTTGCTAAATATTCGAACGGCGACAATTTCTTGTGTAACGTGTTAGTGAAGCAACATTGACTGAAACACAGAGACGGGAGTAAGGTCGCATAAAGGAGCTGTTAGGTGTAGACTTTGCTAAATATTCGAACGGCGACAATTTCTTGTGTATCGTATTAGTGAAGCAACATTGACTGAAACACAGAGACGGGAGTAAGGTCGCATAAAGGTGCTGTTAGGTGTAGACTTTGCTAAATATTCGAACGGCGACAATTTCTTGTGTATCGTATTAGTGAAGCAACATTGACTGAAACACAGAGACGGGAGTAAGGTCGCATAAAGGTGCTGTTAGGTGTAGACTTTGCTAAATATTCGAACGGCGACAATTTCTTGTGTAACGTGTTAGTGAAGCAACATTGACTGAAACACAGAGACGGGAGTAAGGTCGCATAAAGGTGCTGTTAGGTGTAGACTTTGCTAAATATTCGAACGGCGACAATTTCTTGTGTAACGTGTTAGTGAAGCAACATTGACTGAAACACAGAGACGGGAGTAAGGTCGCATAAAGGTGCTGTTAGGTGTAGACTTTGCTAAATATTCGAACGGCGACAATTTCTTGTGTAACGTATTAGTGAAGCAACATTGACTGAAACACAGAGACGGGAGTAAGGTCGCATAAAGGTGCTGTTAGGTGTAGACTTTGCTAAATATTCGAACGGCGACAATTTCTTGTGTAACGTGTTAGTGAAGCAGCATTGACTGAAACACAGAGACGGGAGTAAGGTCGCATAAAGGAGCTGTTAGGTGTAGACTTTGCTAAATATTCGAACGGCGACAATTTCTTGTGTAACGTGTTAGTGAAGCAACATTGACTGAAACACAGAGACGGGTGTAAGGTCGCATAAAGGTGCTGTTAGTTGTAGACTTTGCTAAATATTCGAACGGCGACAATTTCTTGTGTAACGTGTTAGTAAAGCAACATTGACTGAAACACAGAGACGGGAGTAAGGTCGCATAAAGGTGCTGTTAGGTGTAGACTTTGCTAAATATTCGAACGGCGACAATTTCTTGTGTATCGTATTAGGGAAGCAACATTGACTGAAACACAGAGACGGGAGTAAGGTCGCATAAAGGTGCTGTTAGGTGTAGACTTTGCTAAATATTCGAACGGCGACAATTTCTTGTATAACGTGTTAGTGAAGCAACATTGACTGAAACACAGAGACGGGAGTAAGGTCGCATAAAGGTGCTGTTAGGTGTAGACTTTGCTTAATATTCGAACGGCGACAATTTCTTGTGTATCGTATTAGTGAAGCAACATTGACTGAAACAGAGAGACGGGAGTAAGGTCGCATAAAGGTGCTGTTAGGTGTAGACTTTGCTAAGTATTCGAACGGCGACAATTTCTTGTGTATCGTATTAGTCAAGCAACATTGACTGAAACAGAGAGACGGGAGTAAGGTCGCATAAAGGTGCTGTTAGGTATAGACTTTGCTAAATATTCGAACAGCGACAATTTCTTGTGTAACGTGTTAGTGAAGCAACATTGACTGAAACACAGAGACGGGAGTAAGGTCGCATAAAGGTGCTGTTAGGTGTAGACTTTGCTAAATATTCGAACGGCGACAATTTCTTGTGTAACGTGTTAGTGAAGCAACATTGACTGAAACACAGAGACGGGAGTAAGGTCGCATAAAGGTGCTGTTAGGTGTAGACTTTGCTAAATATTCGAACGGCGACAATTTCTTGTGTAACGTGTTAGTAAAGCAACATTGACTGAAACACAGAGACGGGAGTAAGGTCGCATAAAGGTGCTGTTAGGTGTAGACTTTGCTAAGTATTCGAACGGCGACAATTTCTTGTGTATCGTATTAGTGAAGCAACATTGACTGCAATACAGAGACGGGAGTAAGGTCGCATAAAGGTGTTGTTAGGTGTAGACTTTGCTAAATATTCGAACGGCGACAATTTCTTGTGTAACGTGTTAGTGAAGCAACATTGACTGAAACACAGAGACGGGATTAAGGTCGCATAAAGGTGCTGTTAGGTGTAGACTTTGCTTAATATTCGAACGGCGACAATTTCTTGTGTAACGTGTTAGTGAAGCAACATTGACTGAAACACAGAGACGGGAGTAAGGTCGCATAAAGGTGCTGTTAGGTGTAGACTTTGCTAAATATTCGAACGGCAACAATTTCTTGTGTTACGTGTTAGTAAAGCAACATTGAATGAAACACAGAGACGGGAGTAAGGTCGCATAAAGGTGCTGTTAGGTGTAGACTTTGCTTAATATTCGAACGGCGACAATTTCTTGTGTAACGTGTTAGTGAAGCAACATTGACTGAAACACAGAGACGGGAGTAAGGTCGCATAAAGGTGCTGTTAGGTGTAGACTTTGCTAAATATTCGAACGGCGACAATTTCTTGTGTATCGTATTAGTGAAGCAAAATTGACTGAAACACAGAGACGGGTGTAAGGTCGCATAAAGGTGCTGTTAGGTGTAGACTTTGCTAAATATTCGAACGGCGACAATTTCTTGTGTAACGTGTTAGTGAAGCAACATTGACTGAAACACAGAGACGGGAGTAAGGTCGCATAAAGGAGCTGTTAGGTGTAGACTTTGCTAAATATTCGAACGGCGACAATTTCTTGTGTAACGTGTTAGTGAAGCAACATTGACTGAAACACAGAGACGGGAGTAAGGTCGCATAAAGGTGCTGTTAGGTGTAGACTTTGCTAAATATTCGAACGGCGACAATTTCTTGTGTAACGTGTTAGTGAAGCAGCATTGACTGAAACACAGAGACGGGAGTAAGGTCGCATAAAGGAGCTGTTAGGTGTAGACTTTGCTAAATATTCGAACGGCGACAATTTCTTGTGTAACGTGTTAGTGAAGCAACATTGACTGAAACACAGAGACGGGTGTAAGGTCGCATAAAGGTGCTGTTAGGTGTAGACTTTGCTAAATATTCGAACGGCGACAATTTCTTGTGTAACGTGTTAGTGAAGCAACATTGACTGAAACACAGAGACGGGAGTAAGGTCGCATAAAGGTGCTGTTAGGTGTAGACTTTGCTAAATATTCGAACGGCGACAATTTCTTGTGTATCGTATTAGTGAAGCAACATTGACTGAAACACAGAGACGGGAGTAAGGTCGCATAAAGGTGCTGATAGGTGTAGACTTTGCTAAATATTCGAACGGCGACAATTTCTTGTGTAACGTGTTAGTGAAGCAACATTGACTGAAATACAGAGACGGGAGTAAGGTCGCATAAAGGTGCTGTTAGGTGTAGACTTTGCTAAATATTCGAACGGCGACAATTTCTTGTGTATCGTATTAGTGAAGCAACATTGACTGAAACACAGAGACGGGAGTAAGGTCGCATAAAGGTGCTGATAGGTGTAGACTTTGCTAAATATTCGAACGGCGACAATTTCTTGTGTAACGTGTTAGTGAAGCAACATTGACTGAAACACAGAGACGGGAGTAAGGTCGCATAAAGGTGCTGTTAGGTGTAGACTTTGCTTAATATTCGAACGGCGACAATTTCTTGTGTAACGTGTTAGTGAAGCAACATTGACTGAAACACAGAGACGGGAGTAAGGTCGCATAAAGGAGCTGTTAGGTGTAGACTTTGCTAAATATTCGAACGGCGACAATTTCTTGTGTAACGTGTTAGTGAAGCAACATTGACTGAAACACAGAGACGGGAGTAAGGTCGCATAAAGGAGCTGTTAGGTGTAGACTTTGCTAAATATTCGAACGGCGACAATTTCTTGTGTAACGTGTTAGTGAAGCAACATTGACTGAAATACAGAGACGGGAGTAAGGTCGCATAAAGGTGCTGTTAGGTGTAGACTTTGCTAAATATTCGAACGGCGACAATTTCTTGTGTAACGTGTTAGTGAAGCAACATTGACTGAAATACAGAGACGGGAGTAAGGTCGCATAAAGGTGCTGTTAGGTGTAGACTTTGCTAAATATTCGAACGGCGACAATTTCTTGTGTATCGTATTAGTGAAGCAACATTGACTGAAACACAGAGACGGGAGTAAGGTCGCATAAAGGTGCTGTTAGGTGTAGACTTTGCTAAATATTCGAACGGCGACAATTTCTTGTGTAACGTGTTAGTGAAGCAACATTGACTGAAACACAGAGACGGGAGTAAGGTCGCATAAAGGTGCTGTTAGGTGTAGACTTTGCTTAATATTCGAACGGCGACAATTTCTTGTGTAACGTGTTAGTGAAGCAACATTGACTGAAACACAGAGACGGGAGTAAGGTCGCATAAAGGTGCTGTTAGGTGTAGACTTTGCTAAATATTCGAACGGCGACAATTTCTTGTGTATTGTATTAGTGAAGCAACATTGACTGAAACACAGAGACGGGAGTAAGGTCGCATAAAGGTGCTGTTAGGTGTAGACTTTGCTAAATATTCGAACAGCGACAATTTCTTGTGTATCGTATTAGTGAAGCAACATTGACTGAAACACAGAGACGGGAGTAAGGTCGCATAAAGGTGCTGTTAGGTGTAGACTTTGCTAAATATTCGAACGGCGACAATTTCTTATGTATCGTATTAGTGAAGCAACATTGACTGAAACACAGAGACGGGAGTAAGGTCGCATAAAGGTGCTGTTAGGTGTAGACTTTGCTAAATATTCGAACGGCGACAATTTCTTGTGTATCGTATTAGTGAAGCAACATTGACTGAAACACAGAGACGGGAGTAAGGTCGCATAAAGGTGCTGTTAGGTGTAGACTTTGCTAAGTATTCGAACGGCGACAATTTCTTGTGTATCGTATTAGTGAAGCAACATTGACTGAAACACAGAGACGGGAGTAAGGTCGCATAAAGGTGCTGTTAGGTGTAGACTTTGCTAAATATTCGAACGGCGACAATTTCTTGTGTATCGTATTAGTGAAGCAAAATTGACTGAAACACAGAGACGGGAGTAAGGTCGCATAAAGGTGCTGTTAGGTGTAGACTTTGCTAAATATTCGAACGGCGACAATTTCTTGTGTAACGTGTTAGTGAAGCAACATTGACTGAAACACAGAGACGGGAGTAAGGTCGCATAAAGGTGCTGTTAGGTGTAGACTTTGCTAAATATTCGAACGGCGACAATTTCTTGTGTATCGTATTAGTGAAGCAACATTGACTGCAATACAGAGACGGGAGTAAGGTCGCATAAAGGTGCTGTTAGGTGTAGACTTTGCTAAATATTCGAACGGCGACAATTTCTTGCGTATCGTATTAGTGAAGCAACATTGACTGAAACACAGAGACGGGAGTAAGGTCGCATAAAGGTGCTGTTAGGTGTAGACTTTGCTAAATATTCGAACGGCGACAATGTCTTGTGTAACGTGTTAGTGAAGCAACATTGACTGAAACACAGAGACGGGAGTAAGGTCGCATAAAGGTGCTGTTAGGTGTAGACTTTGCTAAATATTCGAACGGCGACAATTTCTTGTGTAACGTGTTAGTAAAGCAACATTGACTGAAACACAGAGACGGGAGTAAGGTCGCATAAAGGTGCTGTTAGGTGTAGACTTTGCTAAATATTCGAACGGCGACAATTTCTTGTGTAACGTGTTAGTGAAGCAACATTGACTGAAACACAGAGACGGGAGTAAGGTCGCATAAAGGTGTTGTTAGGTGTAGACTTTGCTAAATATTCGAATGGCGACAATTTCTTGTGTAACGTGTTAGTGAAGCAACATTGACTGAAACACAGAGACGGGATTAAGGTCGCATAAAGGTGCTGTTAGGTGTAGACTTTGCTTAATATTCGAACGGCGACAATTTCTTGTGTAACGTGTTAGTGAAGCAACATTGACTGAAACACAGAGACGGGAGTAAGGTCGCATAAAGGTGCTGTTAGGTGTAGACTTTGCTAAATATTCGAACGGCGACAATTTCTTGTGTATCTTATTAGTGAAGCAACATTGACTGAAACACAGAGACGGGAGTAAGGTCGCATAAAGGTGCTGTTAGGAGTAGTCTTTGCTAAATATTCGAACGGCGACAATTTCTTGTGTATCCTATTAGTGAAGCAACATTGACTGAAACACAGAGACGGCAGTAAGGTCGCATAAAGGTGCTGTTAGGTGTAGACTTTGCTAAATATTCGAACGGCGACAATTTCTTGTGTAACGTGTTAGTGAAGCAACATTGACTGAAACACAGAGACGGGAGTAAGGTCGCATAAAGGTGCTGTTAGGTGTAGACTTTGCTTAATATTCGAACGGCGACAATTTCTTGTGTATCGTATTAGTGAAGCAACATTGACTGAAACACAGAGACGGGAGTAAGGTCGCATAAAGGTGCTGTTAGGTGTAGACTTTGCTAAGTATTCGAACGGCGACAATTTCTTGTGTATCGTATTAGTGAAGCAACATTGACTGAAACACAGAGACGGGAGTAAGGTCGCATAAAGGTGCTGTTAGGTGTAGACTTTGCTAAATATTCGAACGGCGACAATTTCTTGTGTAACGTGTTAGTGAAGCAACATTGACTGAAACACAGAGACGGGAGTAAGGTCGCATAAAGGTGCTGTTAGGTGTAGACTTTGCTAAGTATTCGAACGGCGACAATTTCTTGTGTAACGTGTTAGTGAAGCAACATTGACTGAAACACAGAGACGGGAGTAAGGTCGCATAAAGGTGCTGTTAGGTGTAGACTTTGCTAAGTATTCGAACGGCGACAATTTCTTGTGTAACGTGTTAGTGAAGCAACATTGACTGAAACACAGAGACGGGAGTAAGGTCGCATAAAGGTGCTGTTAGGTGTAGACTTTGCTAAATATTCGAACGGCGACAATTTCTTGTGTAACGTGTTAGTGAAGCAACATTGACTGAAACACAGAGACGGGAGTAAGGTCGCATAAAGGTGCTGTTAGGTGTAGACTTTGCTAAATATTCGAACGGCGACAATTTCTTGTGTATCGTATTAGTGAAGCAACATTGACTGAAACACAGAGACGGGAGTAAGGTCGCATAAAGGTGCTGTTAGGTGTAGACTTTGCTAAATATTCGAACGGCGACAATTTCTTGTGTATCGTATTAGTGAAGCAACAATGACTGAAACACAGAGACGGGAGTAAGGTCGCATAAAGGTGCCGTTTGTTGTAGACTTTGCTAAATATTCGAACGACGACAATTTCTTGTGTATCGTATTAGTGAAGCAACATTGACTGAAACACAGAGACGGGAGTAAGGTCGCATAAAGGTGCTGTTAGGTGTAGACTTTGCTAAATATTCGAACGGCGACAATTTCTTGTGTATCGTATTAGTGAAGCAACAATGACTGAAACACAGAGACGGGAGTAAGGTCGCATAAAGGTGCTGTTTGTTGTAGACTTTGCTAAATATTCGAACGGCGACAATTTCTTGTGTATCGTATTAGTGAAGCAAAATTGACTGAAACACAGAGACGGGATTAAGGTCGCATAAAGGTGCTGTTAGGTGTAGACTTTGCTAAATATTCGAACGGCGACAATTTCTTGTGTATCGTATTAGTGAAGCAACATTGACTGAAACACAGAGACGGGAGTAAGGTCGCATAAAGGTGCTGTTAGGTGTAGACTTTGCTAAATATTCGAACGGAGACAATTTCTTGTGTATCGTATTAGTGAAGCAACATTGACTGAAACACAGAGACGGGAGTAAGGTCGCATAAAGGTGCTGTTAGGTGTAGGCTTTGCTTAAATATTCGTTCAACTCATCAAGTTTGTTTGAGATTATACGCTAAGCGGAACTATATTTTCCCGACACATTGAAACTGTGGGCGATGTAAATGCAGCTCATAGTAAAGGCCACCTTGAAATAAACTATTTAAATTGCCTTTATCTTATATTTACATTCTAAAAGTACCTTACGGCAAGGATTTATTTCATAGTTGTTATAATATAGTCGCTAAAACGACTTATCTATAATAAAACAAGTTTGGAATGTAAAGTCAAATTTTAATGCGAGTTATTTTACAAATGCATTTGCAACCATTCTTTAATTCTATCTATTACTTCACACTCTCCTTATATATACACTATCTTTTTCAAATATTTAATCATTAATAAAATATTTATTATTCATCCACTGAAATTGAAATACATTTTTTTTAACTTGTAGTAGATTTCATTACAATTTTTTCAAATATTAATTCAATAATTAAATTCAATGAAATAATTTTTGATTTATGTGGGAGAAAAAACTTTTGATAACACGTGATTCATAATACAGCTGATTTTATTTTATTTGTCATGTGGTAGTACAGGGGATTCAACGCATAGGTTATGTTACTTTATTTAAATTAATTTTAATTGTTTAATAAAAAGTAAATGAAAGAATAGTTTTCTTTGTTGATCTAGGTAGGGATTGACTTGGAAAAGTTTTTGTTTATATGATTTGTCTTACTTAGTTTAAAGCAACTGCATTTGTTCGTATTATAAAAATCATTAAAAGTATCTAAAAGAACCTCTTTATATATAAAATGTATATACAGAAGTATGTAACTTATATAAACATCTTCATTAGTTTATAACCCTTTACATATTTCGAAGATTTTGGTATAATCTGTTTGTCAATATTTTAAATAAGTTTTGTCTGGTTGTTGTAAATAAAGTTAAATATTTATAACGTTGTTTTATAAAGTTTGGGCAAAATTAGTGAGAATTTGTTGTTGCCGAGAGAAATGTTAGCCGTTGCTTTATTTCTGTTAATGTAGTGGAAGAATCAGCTTCCGCGAAGTGTTTCGCTTACCTTGAGCCGAGCGAAGAAGTAGAACCAGCAAAAGCAGCGGTGCCAAGAGGAACGACATGTCTAGAACCGTGCTGGCGCGACACTGCTAGTGGCGGGAACTGGCACGTGTTCCGTAGCCATGCGCGGGCGACCACAGCGCGACGCATGTAACACTCGTGCCTGAGCAACACTGAGCGGGGCTCTTCTGGAGTCCTACCCCCCTCCCACATGTCCCCCCCACTACTTACGCCTGACTCACTCATTCATTCCGATGCACTTCGCAAGGAACCATGAGTAACAAAATTATGCCCTTTAAATATCCAAGACATGCCTCTGGCCTACCCTCCCCACAGCTTTTATAACAGGGTTACATTTTTATATTAAGTTCTATAAATTACACTGATTTTAAGTGCAATGCATATGGGCTGCTGGGGGATTGATTCCAAAGCTGAAAGTTATATATATATATATATATATATATATATATATATATATATATATATATATGTGTGTGTGTGTGTGTGTGTGTGTGTGTGTGTGTGTGTGTGTGTGTGTGTGTGTGTGTATTCCTGCGAAATAATTAGTGTTAAACACTTGTGTCTTAAATTTTGTTGTTTCAGTTGTATTCCGAAATTTTCAAATCGACTTAAGCCTTGATACCATTTCTTATTATTTTGTACTGAATTGTTTGCCTATTATTATTATTTGGCTCGTAGAGAATTATTTTGTCTTCATATGCCTTGCACACAGATCCTACAAATTGCACACAGATGATCCTATGTCTTGCACACAGATAATCCTATGTCTTGCACACAGATAATCCTATGTCTTACACACAGATGATCATATGTCTGATACAGAGATGATCATATGTCTTGCACACCGATAATCCTATGTCTTGCACACAGATAATCCTATGTCTTACACACAGATGATCATATGTCTGATACAGAGATGATCATATGTTTTGCACACAGATAATCCTATGTCTTACACACAGATGATCATATGTCTGATACAGAGATGATAATATGTCTTGCACACAGATAATCCTATGTCTTACACACAGATGATCATATGTCTGATACAGAGATGATAATATGTCTTGCACACAGATAATCCTATGTCTTACACACAGATGATCATATGTCTGATACAGAGATGATCATATGTCTTGCACACAGATGATCCTATGTCTTGCACACAGATAATCCTATGTCTTGCACACAGATAATCCTATGTCTTACACACAGATGATCATATGTCTGATACAGAGATGATCATATGTTTTGCACACAGATAATCCTATGTCTTGCACACAGATGATCCTATGACTTGCACACAGATAATCCTATGTCTTGCACACAGATAATCCTATGTCTTACACACAGATGATCATATGTCTGATACAGAGATAATCATATGTCTTGCACACCGATAATCCTATGTCTTGCACACAGATAATCCTATGTCTTACACACAGATGATCATATGTCTGATACAGAGATGATAATATGTCTTGCACACAGATAATCCTATGTCTTACACACAGATGATCATATGTCTGATACAGAGATGATCCTATGTCTTGCACACAGATAATCCTATGTCTTACACATAGATGATCATATGTCTGATACAGAGATGATCATATGTCTTGCACACAGATAATCCTATGTCTTGCACACAGATAATCCTATGTCTTACACACAGATGATCATATGTCTGATACAGAGATGATCATATGTCTTGCACACAGGTAATCCTATGTCTTACACACAGATGATCATATGTCTGATACAGAGATGATCATATGTCTTGCACACAGGTGATCGTTTGTTTATGGACACAGATAGTCGTATGATTTTGCAGACAGATGATCGAAAAATGTAGTGGCATTGTAAAAATTCTGTGATTAGATCTCATTTCTAATATAATATATATATAATAATATTATATAAAATATAATATATAGATAAAAATATGTATAAGGAACTTTTAGTTTCTCAAACCATAAAACGTATTTAATTTTTACATCTTTTTTATACTGATTGAAACACATTGCTTGATGATGTGATTGGCTACGAATTGCCTCAGTGATATATTAAATTACTGCACAGCTATAGGCAAACACGTTTACTCTTAGTTTAGATTAGGTTAGGTTAGGTTAGGTTAGGTTAGGTTAGGTTAGATTAGGTTAGGTTAGGTTAGGTTAGATTAGGTTAGGTTAGGTTAGGTTAGATTAGGTTAGGTTAGGTTAGGTTAGATTAGGTTAGGTTAGGTTAGGTTTAATTATAACAAAAAGAAAGCGTTGCTAGCGTTACCTTCGTGAAGGAAGAGTTACCGTCCATTTAAGAATTGCGCTTCAACTATTAACTAGGCTACTTGAAACTGGTGTTATTTGTATATCGTGCATTGTTGACTAAATGTTTTTCTTACCTATGAGCAGTTGTATGTTGAAAATACCAACAAGTATCGAAGCTGGCACGGATTTTGTTTATAAGAAAAAAAATACGTTCAAACCGTAAAATAACCGGTTGCTGAATAGATTACCTTTAAGAAATAGGATGGTTACCATTATTATAACCTATCCTTATCTTGCGGATATTTTGTAGCTAGTTTATAAAATAGCTATGAGGTCTATATTAGATGTAATAAGTGTGAAATATATATATATATATATATATATATATAATCTTACTTTGTATATATGGGAGTCGACTTTCCAGGACTATAGACGTGTCCTTATTTTTGATATATATATATATATATATATATATATATATATATATATATATATATATATACATATATATTGAAAAGTTATTATCTAGAGTACATCCGTTCATTCTGCAATGCATAAAATCGCAGTTCCGACGTTTCGCTAGAATCTCATCTAGCATTGACGAGGTGAACCCAACAACAGTGAACACCATCACCCGCTCTTCAACTGTTGTTGGGTTCATCTCGTGAATGCTAGATGAGATTCTAGCGAAACCTCGGAACTGCAGAATGAACGGATGTACTCTAGATAATAACTATTCATCATATTTTTCCACCCGTGAAGGAATACGTATCAGCATATAATCTGATAATTAGATAATTATTTTCCTGATGATGCTGGTACTATTTTATCGGCGAAAAGCTTTGAATAAATATATTCATTAAAAGTATTCTTGTTTTTGAAATATTTTTAATTTATTAACTATATTACAAGAAAACATATCACCATATTTAATATATATATATATATATATATATATCGAAATCTTGTTGGTGTTCATGACGAGCTGGTTGTTAATTACTTATTACAATTTTGCGACCTGAAGGAGGCTAAAGAAGTCGTAAGACAAAAACGTTTTGTATATAAATTACATATATAAATTACGTTTTCTTGTTTAATAATCAAAACTGCTGAGAATTAGAATATGTCACGTGCTCTCAGAAAAATGTACACACGCTGATGTATTCAGTAAGCCTAATAAATGCATCATAAAGCATCTTTATACTTATTTTAAACACGAATTCAACAAAGGTAGCATTTATGATTTGTTGGCCAACTCTCACCAGTAGAGGCCCTGACGCTAGTCACCCGTGCTGAAGCATGAGTGAAGGTTAGATACATAGTGTCGTGGTTTCACGTGCTGGACTGTAGATACCGCCATCTAACGTTCTGTTTTAGTAGTGTTTTTGACTCGAAAGTAAAGGACTCCAAGGAGCCGCTCTTCTCTTTCACCATCTTTCACTTTCTTCTTGAACAAAGACAAAAAAACAAGCACGAAAGAAAAAACTTTGATTTATACCCGGCGTAAAAATCTCTCTGAAACTCTTGAATATAAACTAAAGCACAATAACAGAACTTACATACAAATCACAGTCCGTATAATCAATAGCTGCCTGTCTAAGAGAAACAGCTTTTATTTAAATGTATCTTTTTAAATTTAAACCGCTGAGAGCTATAACAAATGCAATTTTGCTATAAAATATGCGCACAAAATAAAAATGACCTTAAAGAATGGCAAGTAATTGGACGAACAATTACCATTTAATATTGTAATGAATAATTTTAATGCAGGGTTTTAAAGACGCTCGACTCGGCAATGTTCAAGTGCGGGTAATTTGTAAATACAGATAAAGTAATATGCACGATGCAATGCAGACTGGTCGCGTAGGTTCAAGGCTATCTCGTAGCATTGGAACGGTTAAATGGATTCATAAAAACAGGATTGACATTGAATTTATCTTCAAATTTATTATCTGGAATCAAGAATTTACACAAAACGAACATTTAATCTCGTATGCCTTGCTTGGACAATACGAGCGTAATTGTAGTATTCTGGTTGTTGAAGTGTCTAGGAATCCCGAGTGTCATCGTAGCGGGCGCGGCAAAGACGGCCTCATTGTATATGTCATCTTTTCGTCTTGCTCGCTGCTACTAAATAACTTGGTCTGTTTGTATGTTGCTGATTATCTTTTCTTGGTCGTTGCTCCTATTTTACGATTCTTCGTCTGTTTGTCTGTGATTATATTAGGGCCTTGCCGTTGTTGCTATTCTATGAGATTCGTCTGTCTGTTATACATCTCCTCGTCGTCGTTGTTGCTATACTATGAGCTTCGTCGGTTTGTTTGTACTCATCTACACGTCTTGTAGTTGTTGCTATTCCATTAGCTTCGTCTGTTAATTGCTCATCCACACGTCTTGTCGTTGTTGCTAATTCCATTAGCCTCTTCTGTTTGTTTGTTGCTTATCTAGACGTATTGTCGTTGTTGCTATCCCATTAGCTTCGTCTGTTTGTTTGTTGCTGATCTACAAGTCTTGTCGTTGTTGCTATCCCATTAGCTTCGTCTGTTTGTTTGTTGCTGATCTACAAGTCTTGTCGTTGTTGCTATTCCATTAGCTTCGTCAGTTTTTTTGGCCGATCTACACGTCTTGTCGTTGTTACTATTTTATGAGCTTCGTCAGTTTGTTTGTTGCAGATTTACACGTCTTGTCGTTGTTGCTATTCCATTAGCTTCTTCTGTGTGTTTGTTGCTGATCTACACGTCTTGTCGTGGTTGCTATTCCATTAGCTTTTTCTGTTTGTTTGTTGCTGATCTACACGTCTTGTCGTTGTTGCTATTCCATTAGCTTCTTCTGTGTGTTTGTTGCTGATCTACACGTCTTGTCGTGGTTGCTATTCCATTAGCTTTTTCTGTTTGTTTGTTGCTGATCTACACGTCTTATCGTTGTTGCTATCCCATTAGCTTCGTCTGTTTGTTTGTTGCTGATCTACAAGTCTTGTCGTTGTTGCTATTCCATTAGCTTCGTCTGTTTGTTTATTGCTGATCTACACGTCTTGTCGTTGTTGCTATTCCATTAGCTTCGTCGGTTTGTTTGTTGCTGATATACACATCTTGTCGTTGTTACTATTTTATGAGCTTCGTCAGTTTGTTTGTTGCAGATTTACACGTATTGTCGTTGGTGCTATTCCATTAGCTTCTACTGTTTGTTTGTTGCTGATCTACACGTCTTGTCGTTGTTGCTATTCCATTAGCTTCTTCTGTGTGTTTGTTGCTGATCTACACGTCTTGTTGTGGTTGCTATTCCATTAGGTTCTTCTGTTTGTTTGTTGCTGATATACACGTCTTATCGTTGTTGCTATTCCATTAGCATCGTCTGATCGTTTGTTGCTGATCTACACGTCTTGTCGTTGTTACTATTTTATGAGCTTCGTCAGTTTGTTTGTTGCAGATTTACACGTATTGTCGTTGGTGCTATTCCATTAGCTTCTACTGTTTGTTTGTTGCTGATCTACACGTCTTGTCGTTGTTGCTATTCCATTAGCTTCTTCTGTGTGTTTGTTGCTGATCTACACGTCTTGTCGTGGTTGCTATTCCATTAGCTTTTTCTGTTTGTTTGTTGCTGATCTACACGTCTTGTTGTGGTTGCTATTCCATTAGGTTCTTCTGTTTGTTTGTTGCTGATATACACGTCTTATCGTTGTTGCTATTCCATTAGCATCGTCTGATCGTTTGTTGCTGATCTACACGTCTTATCGTTGTTGCTATTCCATTAGATCCGTCTGTTCGTTTGTTGCTAATCTACACGTCTTGTCGTTGTTCATATTCTATGAGCTTCGTCTGTTTGTTGCTGATCTACACGTCTTGTAGTTGTTGCTATTCAATTAGCTTCGTCTGTTTGTTTGTTGCTGATCTACACGTCTTGTCTTTGTTACTATTCTATTAGCTTCGTCTGTTTGTTGCCGATCTACACGTCTTGTCGTTGTTACTATTCAATTAGCTTCGTCTGTTTGTTTGTCTCTGATCTACAAGTCTTGTCGTTGTTGCTATTCCATTAGTTTCGTCGGTTTTTTTTGTCACTGATCTACACGTCTTGTCGTTGTTGCTATCCCATTAAATTCTTCTGTTTGTTTGTTCCTGATCTACACGTCTTGTCGTGGTTGTTATTCCATTAGCTTCGTCTGTTTGTTTGTTGCTGATCTACACGTCTTGTCGTTGTTGCTATTCCATTAGCTTCTTCTGTGTGTTTGTTGCTGATCTACACGTCTTGTCGTGGTTGCTATTCCATTAGCTTTTTCTGTTTGTTTGTTGCTGATCTACACGTCTTATCGTTGTTGCTATCCCATTAGCTTCGTCTGTTTGTTTGTTGCTGATCTACAAGTCTTGTCGTTGTTGCTATTCCATTAGCTTCGTCTGTTTGTTTATTGCTGATCTACACGTCTTGTCGTTGTTACTATTTTATGAGCTTCGTCAGTTTGTTTGTTGCAGATTTACACGTATTGTCGTTGGTGCTATTCCATTAGCTTCTACTGTTTGTTTGTTGCTGATCTATACGTCTTGTCGTTGTTGCTATTCCATTAGCTTCTTCTGTGTGTTTGTTGCTGATCTACACGTCTTGTCGTGGTTGCTATTCCATTAGCTTCTTCTGTGTGTTTGTTGCTGATCTACACGTCTTGTCGTGGTTGCTATTCCATTAGCTTTTTCTGTTTGTTTGTTGCTGATCTACACGTCTTGTTGTGGTTGCTATTCCATTAGGTTCTTCTGTTTGTTTGTTGCTGATATACACGTCTTATCGTTGTTGCTATTCCATTAGCATCGTCTGATCGTTTGTTGCTGATCTACACGTCTTATCGTTGTTGCTATTCCATTAGCTTCGTCTGTTTGTTTGTTGCTGATCTACACGTCTTGTCGTTGTTACTATTCAATTAGCTTCGTCTGTTTGTTTGTTGCTGATCTACACGTCTTGTCGTTGTTGATATCCCATTAGCTTCGTCTGTTTGTTTGTCTCTGATCTACAAGTCTTGTCGTTGTTGCTATTCCATTAGTTTCGTCGGTTTTTTTTGTCACTGATCTACACGTCTTGTCGTTGTTGCTATCCCATTAAATTCTTCTGTTTGTTTGTTCCTGATCTACACGTCTTGTCGTGGTTGTTATTCCATTAGCTTCGTCTGTTTGTTTGTTGCTGATCTACACGTCTTGTCGTTGTTGCTATTCCATTAGCTTCCTCTGTTTCTTTGTTGCTGATCAACACGTCTAGTGGTTGTTGCTATTCCACTAGCTTCGTCGGTTTGTTTGTACTCATCTACACGTCTTGTCGTTGTTGCTATTCCATTAGTTTCGTCTGTTTGTTTGTTCCTGATCTACAAGTCTTGTCGTTGTTGCTATTCCACTAGCTTCTGCTGTTTGTTTGTTGCTGATCTACACGTCTTGTCGTTGTTGCTATTCCATTAGTTTCGTCTGTTTGTTTGTTCCTGATCTACAAGTCTTGTCGTTGTTGCTATTCCATTAGCTTCTGCTGTTTGTTTGTTGCTGATCTACACGTCTTGTCGTTGTTGCTATTCCATTAGCTTCTGCTGTTTGTTTGTTGCTGATCTACACGTCTTGTCGTTGTTGCTATTCCATTAGTTTCGTCTGTTTGTTTGTTCCTGATCTACAAGTCTTGTCGTTGTTGCTATTCCATTAGCTTCTGCTGTTTGTTTGTTGCTGATCTACACGTCTTGTCGTTGTTGCTATTCCATTAGCTTCGTCGGTTTGTTTGTTGCTGATATACACATCTTGTCGTTTTTGCTATTCTATGAGCTTCGTTTGTTTGATTGTTGCCGATCTACACGTCTTGTTGTTTTTACTATTCTATGATCTTCGTCTGCTTATTTGTTGCTGATATAGACGCCTTGTCGTTGTTGATATTCCACTAGCTTCTGCTGTTTGTTTGTCACTGATCTACACGTCTTGTCCTTGTTGCTATTCCATTAGTTTCGTCTGTTTGTTTGTTCCTGATCTACAAGTCTTGTCGTTGTTGCTATTCCATTAGCTTCTGCTGTTTGTTTGTTGCTGATCTACACGTCTTGTCGTTGTTGCTATTCCATTAGCTTCGTCGGTTTGTTTGTTGCTGATATACACATCTTGTCGTTTTTGCTATTCTATGAGCTTCGTCTGTTTGATTGTTGCCGATATACACGTCTTGTTGTTTTTACTATTCTATGATCTTCGTCTGCTTATTTGTTGCTGATATAGACGCCTTGTCGTTGTTGATATTCCATTAGCTTCTTCTGTTTGTTTGTTGCTGATCTACATGTCTTGTCGTCGTTGTTATTCCATTACATTCTTCTGTTTGTTTGTTGCTGATCTACTCGTCTTGCCGTGGTTGCTATTCCATTAGCTTCTTCTGTTTGTTTGTTGCTGATATACACGTGTTGTCGTTGTTGCTATTCTATTAACTTCGTCTGTTTTTTGTTGTTGATCTACACGTCTTGTCGTTGTTGTCATTCTATGAGCGTCGTCTGTTTGTTTATTGCTAATCTACACGTCTTCTCGTTGTTTCTATTCTATGAGCTTCGTCTGTTTGTTTGTTGCTGATCTACACGTCTTGTCGTTGTTGCTATTCCATTAGTTTCGTCTGTTTGTTTGTTACTATTCTACACGTCTTGTTGTGGTTGCTATTATTTAGCTTCGTCTGTTTGTTTGTTGCTGATCTACACGTCTTGTCGTTGTTGCTATTCCATTAGCTTTGTCTGTTTGTTTGTTGCTGATCTACACGTCTTGTCGTTGTTTCTATGCTATGAGCTTTGTCTGTTTGTTTGTTGCTGATCTAAATGACTTGTCGTGGTTGCTATTCTATTAACTTCTTCTGTTTGTTTGTTCCTGATCTACAAGTCTTGTCGTTGTTGCTATTCCATTAGCTTCTGTTTGTTTGTTGCTGATCTACACGTTTTGTCGTTGTTGCTATTCCACTAGCTTCGTCTGTTTGTTTGTACTCATCTACACGGCTTGTCGTTGTTGCTATTCCATTAGCCTCTACGGTTTGTTTGTTGCTGATCTACACGTCTTGTCATTGTTGCTATTCTATGAGCTTCGTCTGTTTTTCTTTTTGCTGATCTACACGTCTTGTCAATATTGATATTCCATTAGCTTCTGCTGTTTGTTTGTTGCTGATCTACACGTCTTGTAGTTGTTTCTATTCTATGAGCTTCGTCTATTTGTTTGTTGCTGATCTACACGTCTTATCGTTGTTGCTATTGCATTAGCTCCGTCTGTTTGTTTGTTGCTAATCAATACGTCTTGTCATTGTTGCTATTCTATTACCTTCGTCTGTTTGTTTGTTGCTGATATAGACGCCTTGTCGTTGTTGCTATTCCATTTGCTTCGTCTGTTTGTTTGTTGCTGATCTACACATCTTGTAGTTGTTGATATTCCACTAGCGTCGTATGTTTGTTTATTGCTGATCTACACGTCTTTTCGTTGTTGCTATTCCATTAGCTTCTTCTGTTTGTTTGTTGCTGATCTACATGTCTTGTCGTTGTTGCTTTTCCATTAGCTTCGTCTGTTTGTTTGTTGCTGATCTACACGTCTTGTCGTTATTGCTATTCCATTAGCTTCTTCTGTTTGTTTGTTGTTAATCTAGCTGTCTTGTGGTTGTTGCTATTCCACTACCTTCGTCTGTTTGTTTATTGCTGATTTACACGTCTTATCGTTGTTGCTATCCCATTAGCTTCGTCTGATAATTGCTCATCCACACGTCTTGTCGTTGCTGCTATTATATGAGCTTTGTCGATTTGTTTGTACTCATCTACACGGCTTGTCGTTGTTGGCTATTATATTAGCTTAGTCTGTTTTTTTGTTGCTGATCTACACATCTTGTCGTTGTTTCCATTCTATAAGCTTCGTCTGTTTGTTTGTTGCTGATGTACAAGTCTTATCGTTGTTGCTATTCCATTCGGTTTGTCGGTTTTTTGTTACTGGTCTACACGTTTTATCGTTGTTGCTATCCCATTAGCTTCGTCTGTTTGTTTGTTGCTGATCTACACGTCTTGTCGTTGTTGCTATTCCATTATACTTCGTCTGTTTGTTTGTTGCTGATCTACACGTCTTATCGTTGTTGCTATTCTAATAACTACTTCTGTTTGTTTGTTGCTGTACTACACGTCTTGTAGTTTTTGCTATTCTATGAGCTTCGTCTGTTTGTTTGTTGCTGATCTACACATCTTGTAGTTGTTGATATTCCACTAGCTTCGTATGTTTGTTTATTGCTGATCTACACGTCTTGTCGTTGTTGCGATTATATTATTTTCTTAAGTTTTTTGCCGATCTACACGTCTTGTCGTTGTTACCGTTTTGTGGGCTTCGTCGGTTGGTTTGTTGCTGATCTACACGTCTTGACGTTGTTGCTATTCCATTAACTTGGTCTATTCGTTTGTTGCTGATCTACACGTCTTGTCGTTGTTTCTATTCTATGAGCTTCGTCTGTTTGTTTGTTGCTGTTCTACACGTCTTGTCGTTATTACTATTCTATGCCCTTCGTCTATTTGTTTGTTGCTGATCTACACGTCTTATCGTTGTTGCTATTGCATTAGCTCCGTCTGTTTGTTTGTTGCTAATCAATACGTCTTGTCATTGTTGCTATTCTATTACCTTCGTCTGTTTGTTTGTTGCTGATATAGACGCCTTGTCGTTGTTGCTATTCCATTTGCTTCGTCTGTTTTTTTGTTGCTGATCTACTCGTCTTGTCATTGTAGCGATTCAAATAGCTTCGTCTGTTTGTTTGTGTCTGATATTCACGTCTTGTCGTTGTTGCTATTCCATTAGCTTCTTTTGTTTGTTTGTTGTTGATCTAGACGCCTTGTCGTTGTTGCTTTTCCATTAGCTTCGTCTGTTTGTTTGTTGCTGATCTACACGTCTTGTCGTTATTGCTATTCCATGAGCTTCTTCTGTTTGTTTGTTGTTGATCTAGCCGTCTTGTGGTTGTTGCTATTCCACTACCTTCGTCTGTTTGTTTATTGCTAATTTACACGTCTTGTCGTTGTTGCTATCCCATTAGCTTCGTCTGTTAATTGCTCATCCACACGTCTTGTCGGTGCTGCTATTGTATGAGCTTTGTCGATTTGTTTGTACTCATCTACACGGCTTGTCGTTGTTGGCTATTCCATTAGCCTCTTCTGTTTGTGTGTTACTGATCTACACGTCTTGTCATCGTTGCTATTCTATGAGCTTGGTCTGTTGGTTTTTTGCTGATCTACACGTCTTGTCGATTTTGATATTCCTCTAGCTTCTGCTGTTTGTTTGTTGCTGATCAACACGTCTTGTCATGGATGCTATTGCATTAGCTTCTTCTGTTTGTTTGTTGCTGATATACACGTCTTATCGTGATTGTTATTCCATTAGCTTCTTCTGTTTGTTTGTTTCTGATCTAGTCACCTTGTCGTTGTTGCTATTCCAATAGCTTAGTCTGTTTGTTTGTTGCTGATCTACACGTCTAATCGTTGTTGCTATTCCAATAACTTCTTCTGTTTTTTTTTTTTGCTGATCTACACGTCTTGTAGTTGTTGATATTTTACTAGCTTCGTATGTTTGTTTGTTGCTGAAGTACAAGTCTTGTCGTTGTTGCTACTCCATTAGGGTCGTCCGTTTTTTCTTGCTGATCTAACGTTTTGTCGTTGTTGCTATCCCATTAGCTTCGTCTGTATTTGTGGCTGATCTACACGACTTGTCGTGGTTGCTACTCCATTTGCATATTTTAGTTTGTTGGTGATCTACAAGTTTTGTCTTTTTGCTATTTTACTATCTTCGTCTGTTTGTTTCTTGCTGATCTACACGTCTTGTCGTTGTTGCTATTCCATTAGCTTCTGTTTGTTTGTTGCTGATCTACACTTTTTGTCGTTGTTGCTATTCCACTAGCTTCATCTGTTTGTTTGTACTCATCTACACGCCTTGTCGTTGTTGCTATTTCATTAGCTTAGTCTGTTTGTTTGTTGCTGATCTACACATCTTTTCGTTGTTGCTATTCTATGAGCCTCGTCTCGTTGTTTATTGCTAATCTACACGTCTTGCCGTTGTTTCTATTCTATGAGCTTCGTCTGTTTGTTTGTTGCTGTAATACACGTCTTGTCGTTTTTGCTATTCTATGAGCTTCGTCTGTTTGTTTGTTGCTGATCTACACGTCTTGTCGTTGTTGCTATTGCTCTAGCTTCTTCTGTTTGTTTGTTGCTGATCTACACGTCTTGTAGTTGTTGATATTCCACTAGCTTCGTCTGTTTGTTTATTGCTGATCTACACGTCTTGTCGTTGTTGCGATTATATTATTTTCTTCGGTTTTTTGCCGATCTACACGTCTTGTTGTTGTTACCGTTTTGTGGGCTTCGTCGGTTTGTTTGTTGCTGATCTACACGTCTTGTCGTTGTTGCTATTCCATTTGCATCTTTTTGTTTGTTGTTGATCTACATGTTTTGTCGTTGTTGCTATTCCACCAGCTTCGTCTTTTTGTTTGTTGCTGATCTACATGACCTTTCGTTGTTGCTAATCCATTAGCTTCTGTTTGTTTATTGCTGATCTATACGTTTTGTCGTTGTTGCTATTCCACTAGCTACGTCTGTTTGTACTCATCTACACTTCTTGTATTTGTTGCTATTCCATTAGCTTCGTCAGTTAATTGCTCATCCACACGTCTTGTCGTTGTTGAAATTGTATGAGCTTCGTCAGTTGGCTTGTTGCTGATCTACACGTCTTGTCGTTGTTGCTATTCCATTAGCCTCTTCTGTTCGTTTGTTGCTGATCTACACGTCTTTTTGTTGTTGCTATTCTATGAGCCACGTCACTTTGTTTGATGCTGATCTACACGTCTTTTCGTATTGCTATCCCATTAGCTTCGTCTGTTTGTTTGTGGCTGATCTACACGTCTTGTCGTTGTTGCTATTCCATTAGCTTCGTCTGTTTGTTTGTTGCTGATATACACGTCTTATCGTTGTTGCTATTCCATTAGCTTTGTCTGTTTGTTTGTTGCTGATATACACGTCTTATCGTTGTTGCTATTCCATTAGCTATTTTTGTTGGTTTGTTGTTGATCTAGACGCCTTGTCGTTGTTGCTATTCCATTAGCTTCGTCTGTTTGTTTGTTGCTGATATACACGTCTTATCGTTGTTGCTATTCCATTAGCTATTTTTGTTGGTTTGTTGTTGATCTAGACGCCTTGTCGTTGTTGATTTTCCATTAGCTTCGTCTGTTTGTTTGTTGCTGATCTACACGTCTTGTTTTTATTGCTATTCCATTAGCTTCTTCTGTTTGTTTGTTGTTGATCTAGCCGTCTTGTGGTTGTTGCTATTCCACTAGCTTCGTCTGTTTGTTTATTGCTGATTTACACGTCTTGTCGTTGTTGCTATTCCATTAGCTTCGTCTGTTAATTGCTCATCCACACGTCTTGTCGCTGCTGCTATTGTATGAGCTTTGTCGATTTGTTTGTTGCTGATCTACACGTCTTGTCATTTTTGATATTCCATTAGCTTCTGCTGTTTTTTTGTTGCTGATCAACACGTCTTGTCATGGATGCTATTGCATTAGCTTCTTCTGTTTGTTTGTTGCTAATCTACACGTCTTATCGTGGTTGTTATTCCATTAGCTTCTTCTGTTTGTTTGTTGCTGATCTACACGTCTTGTCGTGGTTGCTATTCCATTAGCTTCTTCTGTTTGTTTGTTTCTGATCTAGACGCCTTGTCGTTGTTGCTATTCCATTAGCTTAGTCTGTTTGTTTGTTGCTGATCTACGCATCTTGTCGTTGTTGCTATTCTATGAACCTCGTCTTTTTGTTTATTGCTAATCTCCACGTCTTGTCGTTATTTCCATTCTATGAGCTTCGTCGGTTTATTTGTTGCTGATGTACAAGTCTTGTCGTTGTTGCTATTCCATTCGGTTCGTCGGTTTTTTGTTACTGGTCTACACGTTTTGTCGTTGTTGCTATCCCATTAGCTTCTTTTGTTTGTTTATTGCTGATCTACACGTCTTGTCGTTGTTGCGATTATATTATTTTCTTCGGTTTTTTTGCCGATCTACACGTCTTGTCGTTGTTACCGTTTTGTGGGCTTCGTCAGTTTGTTTGTTGCTGATCTACACGTCTTGTCGTTGTTGCTATTCCATTTGCATCTTTTTGTTTGTTGCTGATCTACACGTTTTGTCGTTGTTGCTATTCCACCAGCTTCTTCTGTTTGTTTGTTGCTGATCTACATGACCTTTCGTTGTTGCTAATCCATTAGCTTCTGTTTATTTATTGCTGATCTACACGTTTTGTCGTTGTTGCTATTCCACTAGCTTCGTCTGTTTGTTTGTTGCTGAAGTACAAGTCTTGTCGTTGTTGCTACTCCATTAGGCTCGTCCGTTTTTTCTTGCTGATCTACACGTCTTGTCGTTGTTGCTATTCCATTAGCTTCGTCTGTTATTGGTTATCCACACGTCTTGTCGTTGCTGCTATTGTATGAGCTTTGTCGATTTTTTGTACTCATCTACACGGCTTGTCGTTGTTGCTATTCCATTAGCCTCTTCTGTTTGTTTGTTGCTGATCTACACGTCTTGTCATTGTTGCTATTCTATGAGCTTCGTCTGTTTTTTTGTTTTTTTTGCTGATCTACACGTCTTGTCAATATTGATATTCCATTAGCTTCTGCTGTTTGTTTGTTGCTGATCACCATGTCTTGTCGTGAATGCTATTCCATTAGCTTCTTCTGTTTGTTTATTGCTGATCTACACGTCTTGTCGTTGTTGCGATTATATTATTTTCTTCGGTTTTTTTGCCGATCTACACGTCTTGTCGTTGTTACCGTTTTGTGGGCTTCGTCAGTTTGTTTGTTGCTGATCTACACGTCTTGTCGTTGTTGCTATTCCATTTGCATCTTTTTGTTTGTTGCTGATCTACACGTTTTGTCGTTGTTGCTATTCCACCAGCTTCTTCTGTTTGTTTGTTGCTGATCTACATGACCTTTCGTTGTTGCTAATCCATTAGCTTCTGTTTATTTATTGCTGATCTACACGTTTTGTCGTTGTTGCTATTCCACTAGCTACGTCTGTTTGTTTGTACTCATCTACACTTCTTGTCGTTGTTGCTATTCCATTAGCTTCGTCAGTTAATTGCTCGTCCACACGTCTTGTCATTGTTGAAATTGTATGAGCCACGTCACTTTGTTTGATGCTGATCTACACGTCTTTTCGTATTGCTCTCCCATTAGCTTCGTCTGTTTGTTTGATGCTGATCTACACGTCTTTTCGTATTGCTATCCCATTAGCTTCGTCTGTTTGTTTGTTGCTGATCTACACGTCTGTCGTTGTTGCTATTCCATTAGCTTCGTCTGTTCGTTTGTTGCTGATCTACACGTCTTGTCGTTGTTTCTATTCTATAAGCTTCGTCTGTTTGTTTGTTGCTAATCTACACGCCTTGTCGTTGTTACTATTCTATGCCCTTCGTCTATTTGTTTGTTGCCGATCCACACGTCTTGTCGTTGTTGCTATTTCATTAGCTTCGTCTGTTTGTTTGTTGATAATCTACACGTGTTGTCGGTTGTTGCTATTCTATTACCTTCGTCTGTTTTTTTTTTGCTGATATTGTCGAATTGTCGTTGTTGCTATTCCATTCGCTTCGTCTGTTTGTTTGTTGCTGATCTACACGTCTTGTCGTTGTTGCTATTCCATTAGCTTCTTCTGTTTGTTTGTTGCTGATCTACACGTCTTGTCGTTGTAGCGATTCAAATAGCTTCGTCTGTTTGTTTGTTGCTGATCTACACGTCTTGCCTGTCTTACTATTCAATTAGCTTCGTCTGTTTGTTTGTTGCTGTTCTACACATCTTGTCGTTGTTGATATCCCATTAGCTTCGTCTTTTTGTTTGTTGCTGATCTACAAGGCTTGTCATTGTTGCTATTCCATTAGTTTCGTCAGTTTGTTTGTTGCTGATCTACACGTCTTGTCGTTGTTGCTATTCTATTAGCTTCGTCTGTTCGTTTTTTGCTAGTCTACACGTCTTGTCGTTGTTGCTAGTCTATGAGCTTCGTCTGTTTGTGTGTTGCTGATCTGCACGTCTTTTCGTTGTTACTATTCTATGACCTTCGACTGTTTGTTTGTTGCTAATCTACACGTCTTGTCGTTGTCGCTATTCTATTAGCTTCGTCTGTTTGTTTGTTGATGATCTAGACGCCTTGTCGTTGTAGCTATTCCATTAGCATCGTATGTTCGTATCTTGCTGATCTACATGTCTTGTCGTTGTTGCTATTCTATTAGCTTCGTCTGTTTGTTTGTTGCTGATCTAGTCGCCTTGTCGTTGTTGCTATTCCATTAGTTTCTTCTGTTTGCTTGTTGCTGATCTACACGTCTTGTCGTTTTTGCTATTCCATTAGTTAATTCTGTTTGTTTGTTGCTAATCTACACATCTTGTCGTTGTCGCTATTCCATTAGCTTCGTCTGTTTGTTTGTTGCTCCCCGCAGGGGGGTGCGGACTAGCCGCACCTACGAGGGATTTGGCGTCCCTCGCGGTACCCTAGCCTAACACTACACCACTCACAAAGCGAACACAAACACACACACACACACACACACACACACACACACGCACGCACGTATGCACATATACACATACACTAACATCCTCACTTAGGGAATTTGACTGGTCAGAATCGTTGCGCGTTGGGAATGCTGAAAGGTCCAGAGCTTGACAAACTCTGGTCTTGGACGCTGATGTGAGCTTGCTCTGCCGAAGACGTATGTGCGGTTGCTGGTCCGCTAGCCACTTCGGTCCTTGGTCAGGGAGTGTCCGCGGTGCACAGGTGTCGGAGCATGTGCACAGTATTACGAGTTCTCGACTGATGCCCATCCAGTCGAGCTAAGGAGGAAACTATGGGCCCCAGAGTTCCGGGGGTTATAAATGATCGAAAGTGATCCATGGGTATACCCGTTCTCATAGTCTCGCCCGTAACGCCTGACACGATGGTTAGCTTAAAAACAACTTATGGAAAATCAACAAATATCCAACCAGTTGAATGTAAAGAGGCGTCGTGAGGTTTCTCCGAATATGCCTAGAGAAGTGAATACGAGGAAAGAAATGAATTTAGAATCACCAAAGTTCTTAATTGTGTCTTGCACAGACACTGGAAAAGATCTGTCAAAGGTATCGCCTTTTTTAATACAAAAGGCTATAACTGGATGTGCAGCAGGACCCGTCTCTTCCATAAGGAAGTTACGGAACGGAACACTGCTGTTAGAAACAAGCAATTCGAAGCAGTCTTAGTTATTATTAAAAATGACCTCCTTCTTTGATCAGGTCAAGGTTTCGGTGGCTCCCCACAAAACCTTGAACTCATCAAAGGGAGTAATATCACGCAGGGATCTGTTGTATGTCCGTGAGGACGAAATCAAATCAGAACTGGTATCAGAAGGTGTAACAGATGTCGTACGAATTATGAGGATGGAAAACGGTCAGAGAGTTCCAACAACATCAATTATCCTGACATTCGGGAAACCATCTATCCCGGAATATTTATATGCTGGCTATCAACGGCTTTCTGTTAGGCCCTACGTTCCCAATCCACGCCGGTGCTTTAAATGCCAACGTTTTGGACTCGTAAGTTCTTCTTGCTCCAAGCCCGAGGTATGCGGACAGTGTGCATCTGAAGGCCATACTGATAAGGTTTGAACAAGTGCTCCGAAATGCCCAAACTGTGCTGGTGATCACCCTGCTCGCTCCTTTAACTGCCCAAAGTTCAAGGAGGAGAAAGCGATCCTCAGCATAATGGCAAAGGACAAACATCTTTCCACGAAGCTAAAAAGAAGCTTAAGTCAACTCAACCTAGACTTGAAACGAAATCTTATGCCTCAGCTATCACCCCTGTTCCAACTGCGTTGAGCTAAACAAGAAAATTGAAGTTCTCACGGAACAAGTTACCCAGTTATTAGCTTTGGTGACTAAAAATTTGGTTTCCAACTCAAACACTAATGTTGAATGTGCGGAAAAATCACCATTGCCAGTTACCTCTGCGAAAATTAGAAGAAGCAAGACACTATTAGAGACAAGTGCGAAAAACGTTAAAACTACAAATACGAGTAATAAAAATAATAACAAAGCTGCACCTGTGAAAGTAGGTGCAAAATCACAAGCGACCCAAAAGAGGAATTTCAAACTCCTCTTCTAAGTCAAAAAACTCTTCAGATTCCACCACTACAATAGTGGTGATGGAATCTGATAACTCTCTGCTTGGAACGTCTAACATTCCAGGCCAGCGAATTTGCAATGACAGCAGTGAGAGCCAGGTGAATCCATTTCACTAAAATATGATGTCCACACCTAAACAATCCGTGATTCAGTGGAACATTAACGGTGTTAAAAGTCACATTGAGGATCTCAAATTAATTGTAAGGGATGTGTCCCCTATGTACATTTGTATTCAGGAGACACATCTCCATGAATCGCACAATTTCCATCTAAGGGAGTATTCAGTTTACAGATCGGACTTCGTTACAGAAAATCGAGCTAGAGGGGGCGTAGCCATTCTAGCCCGTGACTGTGTCGACGCCGTTTCTCTGAACTTAATAACTCCCTTACAAGCAGTAGCAATTCAAACAGCTGTTCCGTACAAACTGACTCTCTGTTGTGTCTACCTTCCACCAAGTAACAACCTGCAACAGAGAGATCTTGTAGACCTCATAAATCAGTTACCGACTCCGTTTTTATTAGTGGGCGATTTCAATGCCCACCATGTTTCATGGGGTTCCCCAGAATGCAACCTGCGAGGTAATCTGATCGAAAGCATCAGATCGGAACTGGATTTATACCTGCTAAATGACTTTTCTCCGACACATTTAGCAGCGTCAACCGGTGGATGGACAGCTGTAGACTTGTCATTGTGCAGTCCTGTCTTGGCTACAAGGCTAAAATGGTCAGCATTGCCTGATCTTTACAGTAGCGACCACATTCCTATTGAGATCTCTTTGTGTGACTCCTCACCCTGTTGTGTTCGACATCCACGTTGGATCCTGAAAAAAGCCAACTGGGAACAATGTTCACAAGATCTAGAATCACTGGAAGTGGATTACTTGGCTCTCGTTGGTGACATTGTCAATTCATTTACAAAAACCGTTTTGAATGCCACCGGAAAGGCAATTCCGAAAACCTCATCCAAACCACGACGACTACCTGTTCCGTGGTGAAATGATGAGTGCACTGTGATCCTTCGTCAACGGAGAAAAGCTTTGAACCAGCTCAAGAGACATCCAACAAGTAAAAACCTGGAAAAATATAAAATCTTCCGTGCGAAAGCACGGAGAATATTTAGGCAAAGTAAACGAGAATCATGGTCGCAGTACATTGGCTCAATTACAAGAACTAAAGCTCCATCCACAGTATGGAAGAAATTACGATCAGTCTGTGGCATTTCCGTTCCGATGCCATTAATTTCATTAAGGCATTCGGATAGTGTTTTGACCACGGACTCTGAGGAAATTGCCAATGTGATAGCGTTATCGTTTTCAAAACATTCTTCATATTCTGCATACAAGGACGCTTTCCAGGTGTTCAAACGTAAACAGGAAGCCTTACCTTTCACCGTTGGATTGTCTGGAGATTCTTGTTTGAATATCGATTTCTCTATCGATATTCGTCAACGAAGGATTCAGCTCCAGGCCCGGATGATATTGTATACTCCATGATTAAAAATCTACCACCGTCGGCAAAAGTAGTTCTCCTTCGGATATACAACCGTATATTCGAGGAGCACGGTTTTCCCGATGCATGGTTAGAAGCGACAATAATTCCTCTTCTAAAACAAGGAAAGGACAAAACTAATCGCAGTAGCTACAGACCCATCTCTCTGACCAGCTGCTTATGCAAACTACTGGAGAAGATGGTCAACCGTCGTCTTGTCTGGTATCTAGAAACAAACAAACTTCTTTCTAACGTTCAGTGTGGTTCCAGACAAGGACGTTCATCAGTTGACCAATTGGTTTTGTTGGAGTCAGCTATACAGAATGCCTTCATCTTACGACAAACACTGGTGGCGGTTTTCTTTGACCTTGAGAAGGCATATGACATGGCATGGAGAAGAGGAATTTTGAACGTATTGAAATCATGGGGTATACAAGGTAACATTCTTGCCTTTATACAAAATTATTTGAATAACAGGACTTTCCGTGTACGTCTAGGAGGCATATATTCTGATCGTTGCGAAATAGAGAATGGTGTACCACAGGGTGGCGTTTTGAGTGTGACGCTGTTTGCTGTTGCCATTAACAGCGTCACTTCAAACGTACAGTCACCGGTCCACTGTCCCCTGTTTGTAGACGATTTTTGTATATATATGGCTGCTAGAAGTATGGCAACAGCGGAAAGATCCTTACAATTAGTAATTAATAAATTGCAAGAATGGACCAAATCTACGGGCTTCAAGTTTTCGGCTTCGAAGACCCAGTGTATAGCATTTAGTCGTCGCAGGCAACACCAGGAACCTATTCTTTATCTTGATGGTACGCGGCTTCAAACCGCGGATAATGTGAGATTTTTGGGTCTTTTATTGGATAAAAGACTTTCATGGAATCCGCATTTGCGTGATTTGAGGACCCGGTGCAGCAAGATATTGGATATGTTGAGAGTTCTAAGTGGTACAAATTGGAGAGCAGACAGAACCTGTATGCTCCGTTTCTATCGCGCCGTTATAAGATCGCGCATAGATTACGGCTGTATAGCCTATTCATCTGCTTGACCTACGGTTCTGAAACTCCTGGATCCAATACATCACGCTGGCCTTAGACTTTCTACTGCTGCTTTTAGATCAAGCCCAATCTCCAGCCTTCTAGTTGAAGCTGGAGAACCATCTCTCTCAATGCGACGTCAAATGCTACAAATATCATATTACACTGGTCTTCGAAGTAAACCTAAACATCCGGCATTCAAAGCAGTTTTTGATAACTATCTCGAGGATCGTTACAACGTGCGTCAACGTTCAACTGCTCCTTTCGGAATAAGAACGTTGCGCATTTTTAGCAATCTAAATTTAGAACATCCACCTATATTCGAACGAACATCATGCTACATCCCTCCATGGACAATACAAAAGCCAAAATGTGACTTCTCATTGTCCATGTACCTAAAACACAATACTCCTGACGTTATTTATCGTCAGGAGTTTTTGCAGATTCAACAAACTCACCAACATACTGTGACTATATTCACAGACGGTTCAAAACTGGATGATGGGATAGGTTGTGCATTTTATATGGAAGGACAAACCTTCACTTACGGATTGCCCTCAGCCTGTAGCGTTTTTACTGCAGAACTTTATGCAATTTTCCAAGCTTTAAGATCAATTCCGTCTGCAAAATCTAAATATCTTGTGTGTTGTGATTCCAAAAGTGCTATCCAGGCTATTCAGGAAATGTACACTAAAAACCCTTTAGTTGGAGACATCTTGTGCTCTATACACAGGCTCCAATTACGAGGTGTCGAGGTGTCATTTCTCTGGGTGCCTGGTCACTGTGGAATATTCGGAAACTCTAAAGCAGATGAAGGTGCAAAATTAGCTACAGGTATGTTGCCATCGACACAACGTGTGATGGCATCAGATTTTGTATGCAAAGTTAAAACTACACTATTTTCTGTTTGGAATGAAGAATGGCAAAATGTAAACAGAAACAAGCTGAGGGACATCAAAAATACCGTCCGACCATGGAGGACATCTGTTCGTTCGAATCGTAGGGAGGAAGTGGTGGTTACTCGACTTCGCATCGGCCACTCTTTGTTAACGCATGGATGGTTGATGCGACATGAGGATCCACCACTATGTCCATTTTGTAGAAATAATATTACAGTCAAGCATATCCTGCTTGATTGTGATAAGTTGGAAAATTTGTATATACGTTACGATCTTCGAGGTAGTTTAAACGTGGTTTTAAGGGACGATGTCACGGCTATCGACCGTGTTCTCGCTTTCTTACGCCACCTTAATCTATTTAATAATATTTAAATTTTGTATAATTTTAGGTTCTTTAGTTTTAGATAGTTACAATTGGTTTTAAACATTTATTTTATTTTATTTTGTTTTATTTTGATTTGTTTTATTTATGTAGTATTATTTTAAAAACTCAACTTTAGTTAGGCGATGATAACCTCAATAGGTTTTTCGCCTGGAAAAAAAATGTTTGTTGCTGATCTACACGTCTTGTCTTTGTTACTATTCTATTAGCTTCGTCTGTTTGTTTCTTGCCGATCTACACGATTTGTCGTTGTTGCTATTCAATTAGCTTCGTCTGTTTGTTTGTTGCTGATCTACACGTCTTGTAGTTTTTTATATCCCATTAGCTTCGTCTGTTTGTTTGTTGCTTATCTACAAGTCTTGTCGTTGTTGCTATTCCATTAGTTTCGTCGGTTTTTTTTGTTGCTGGTCTACACGTCTCTTCGTTGTTGCTATCCCATTAGCTTTGTCTGTTTCTTTGTTGCTAATCTACACGTCTTGTCGTTGTTTCTATTCTATGATCTTCGTCTGTTTGTTTATTGCTAATCTACACGTCTTGTCGTTGTTACTATTCTATGACATTCGACTGTTTGTTTGTTGCTAATCTACACGTCTTGTCGTTGTTGCTATTCTATGACATTCGACTGTTTGTTTGTTGCTGATCTAGACGCCTTGTCGTTGTTGCTATTCCATTTGCATCTTTTTGTTTCTTCCTGATCTACAAGTTTTGTCGTTGTTGCTAATCCACTAGCTTCGTCTGTTTTTTTGTTGCTGATCTACACGTCTTGTCGTTCTTGCTATTCCATTAGCTTCTTCTGTTTGTTTGTTGCTGATCTACACGTCTTGTCGTTGTTGCGATTCCACTAGCTTCGTCTGTTTGTTTGTTGCTGATCTATACGTTTTGTCTTTGTTGCTATTCCACTATCTTCGTCTGTTTGTTTGTTGCTGATTTACACGTGGTTGCTATTCCATTAGCTTCTGTTTGTTTGTTGCTGATCTACACGTTTTGTCGTTGTTGGTATCCCACTAGCTTCGTCTGTTTGTTTGTACTCATCTACACGTCTTGTCGTTGTTGCTATTCCATTAGCTTCGTCTGTTTGTTTGTTGCGGAGCTACAGGTCTTGTCGTTCTTGCTATTCTATTAGCTTCTTCTGTTTGTTTGTTGCTGATCTACACGTCTTGTCGTTGTTGCGATTCCACTAGCTTCGTCTGTTTGTTTGTTGCTGATCTATACGTTTTGTCTTTGTTGCTATTCCACTATCTTCGTCTGTTTGTTTGTTGCTGATTTACACGTGGTTGCTATTCCATTAGCTTCTGTTTGTTTGTTGCTGATCTACACGTTTTGTCGTTGTTGGTATCCCACTAGCTTCGTCTGTTTGTTTGTACTCATCTACACGTCTTGTCGTTGTTGCTATTCCATTAGCTTCTTCTGTTTGTTTGTTGCTGAGGTACAGGTCTTTTCGTTCTTGCTATTCCACTAGCTTCGTCTGTTTCTTTGTACTCATCTACACTTCTTGTCGTTGTTGCTATTCCATTAGCTTCGTCTGTTTGTTTGTTGCTGATGTACAAGTCTTGTCGTTGTTGCTATTCTATGAGCTTCGTATGTTTGTTTGTTGCTGATCTACACGTCTTGCCGTTGTTGCTATTCCATTTGCTTCTTTTTGTTTGTTGCTGATCTACACGTTTTGTCTTTGTTGCTATTCCACTAGCTTCGTCTGTTTGTTTGTTGCTGATCTACTGCAACGGTGATTCCCCCCGCCAACCATCAACCTGTCGAAAGTTGCCTACCACCTAGTTACATGAGCAAGTATTTAAAATCCCATCTAATAAGTATACCCTGGGAACGTTGTCTATAAAGTGTATTTAAAGTCATGGTAAGGTCAGTGATCTGTCATATGGTCTAATTTATGTCAGCTGAAAACACATAAAATTTATCACATCATAAATATGCCTTACCATGCTTTGAAGACATCTCTCCATCATGCTCTTGCTTTAGTGAGGTCCGTGCAAGATAGAGTCTTACCATATCCTCCTAAAAGAGGTCCTGTGTTTCATATGGTAAAACCTGCCAGTGAGTATCAACTCCTGGGCTTTAAAGCAAACCAACTAGTTTTTAAGCTAGCTCATAATTGATAATTTAATTTAATTAATTTCTCTGGATGGGTTGCTCGATTATCTTTAGGTTGCACATTGATTTCAAGCTATTTATTACTAAATAAATATGACTGACTCTAATAGGCTGGATTTTAATAATTGTATTGATTTTATTAATTTACTATTATAATTTACTAGTTGGGAAATAATTAAATTTATTATTTTTGTACACAGGATTAATTCAATAAAAATTACTCTTTTGGCTGTTGTTGGAAACTGAATTTAATAATAAAGAAATTTGTAACTGAAATAAATTGAATATATTCTTTCAAATGGTACTATCTTAAAGTCCTTAGCTAACAAAACATAAATTAAATTTTCCTTAAATAAACTAAAATTACTTTGATATTTATTGCAGGGAGGTTGGCTAAGTTTATTTCAATTATTATAAATTTCAAATTTAATTTATATTATTTTGTGCCAGCAGTTAAATGACATTCAATAAATTTACATATTGTATTATTTAAACCTAATTTGTTACTAATTATACTGCCACAGAAATCATTGATTTACAAGCTTATGAATTTATATATATATAATTTGAAATATTTTAAATACAACTAAATTTCAAATTTTATCACTCATTCAGAAAATACTAAATAATTTGTGATTGACTTTGTTTAATAATTTCTGGTTGAGAAATTATTTATATTTTTCTACAAGTTAAATATTGATAAGTATTTTCCCCCAGTTTATTTAACTACTGGTTGTAACAAACTTTAATGCATTTCCTTAGATATTATGAATGAATTTATTTTATAACTATGCCTAATCTTCTCTCTATCTTTTTCCATATACTTTACTATTTCTCTATTTGCAAACA
>JBAIZL010000126.1:225000-247500 GCA_036971475.1 Prosapia bicincta
AAAATATAGTCTTAACGACGTTGGTTTTTTTTCATTTTTAAAAAAAAATTACTCGTTATAATGTGTAGAACACGAATATCAACTTTTTTCCGCGGAAAATACGGAAAGTTGCCTTCTCACATTTTAAATGTTAGGCTGTAATGCCATGTAGGCCTGTAGCGTGAACCCGGCGCGCAGTAGCTACAGCGCACTGCACTACGTCTAGGTCTGGTTGTAATTTTACACAACACTACTTTATACCTATATTAAAATATACCTACGAAGTATCCAGTCAGGATAGATTTGGTTGTAATTTTACACAACACTACTTTATACCTATATTAAAATATACCTACGAAGTATCCAGTCAGGATAGATTTGGTTGTAATTTTACACAACACTACTTTATACCTATATTAAAATATACCTACGAAGTATCCAGTCAGGATAGATTTGGTTGTAATTTTACACAACACTACTTTATACCTGTATTAAAATATACCTACGAAGTATCCAGTCAGGATAGATTTGGTTGTAATTTTACACAACACTACTTTATACCTATATTAAAATATACCTACGAAGTATCCAGTCAGGATAGATTTGGTTGTAATTTTACACAACACTACTTTATACCTATATTAAAATATACCTACGAAGTATCCAGTCAGGATAGATTTGGTTGTAATTTTACACAACACTACTTTATACCTATATTAAAATATACCTACGAAGTATCCAGTCAGGATAGATTTGGTTGTAATTTTACACAACACTACTTTATACCTATATTAAAATATACCTACGAAGTATCCAGTCAGGATAGATTTGGTTGTAATTTTACACAACAATACTTTATACCTGTATTAAAATATACCTACGAAGTATCCAGTCAGGATAGATTTGGTTGTAATTTTACACAACACTACTTTATACCTGTATTAAAATATACCTACGAAGTATCCAGTCAGGATAGATTTGGTTGTAATTTTACACAACACTACTTTATACCTATATTAGAATATACCTACGAAGTATCCAGTCAGGATAGATTTGGTTTTAATTTTATTCAACATTATAAAATTGTCTTTTTTGACGAATTTTTTTTGTAACGTTTTTGTAGTTTGTTTCTTAAAATATAGACAAGTACGGCATCCTCCTCTGACGATGACATAACTGACAACTAAACTAGCAACTTTATATGAACAATTGTGTAAACTGACTAGCAACTTTTCTAATAGCAACTCAAGTTTACGTTGCGTTGCGATCACCAGTTGCTTTCTGTATGTCCGCAGCCTTAGATAAGGCTGAAAGTAAATACTAAATATTCTATAAAATTGGAGGAAATGGCAGTAGGCCATATATAAACTGCAGTATGACTTCATGGTCTGGCTATTTCTTTATCTATATATGATATACATATGAGAATAAATAAGGCGCACGATTTCTTGACAGCATTCCTAACCCGGCAATTAGACACTTTAATTAGATCGTTTTATGTCGCACATTAAACGACATCGAGTGCTGCCACATTCTTCATGCCAGAAACGTACGTAACAGACTTGGTGGGAATTCAAATCGAACGCTCCTTACCAGCAACGCCGGAGAGCATCATGACTTTCTAAACATCGATGTCGCATTCTTGGGAAATGCAGTTCGTATACCCAAGCTAAAGTGTAAGGGGAAATGAAACTTATTCACCTCTAAACAAGATGGACTTACTTATTGTGCTATATACTACAACGTGTTTGTACAGACCTAACTTATATAATATTACTACTGATATATAAGTGTGAAGGGATGGTCGACAGCGCCTGTGTCGTTAAGGCAGGGCAAAACCACAACAACATGCAACACAAACTAAAGTAAACGGGCTCTAACTTAATATACATTGGGCAAAGACTCAAAGAACATTCAATTAAATAAGACAAAACGTTATGGAATTTGCTACCTAATCCGTGCCTGCATGCGATGTTGGTCAGACAAGTGTTTTAATGACAAGTGTTCAAAGATTGTGTATTTTGTGTAGCGTTTGTGCATTTAATGTTTTATATTATGTAAGTTCAGGTATGATTATAAATTTCATTTTGCTCCAGTGAATTGAGATATGGAAAAATTCTAAATTGTATTTAATGTCTGTACACCATCATATACACCATGTGATGACGTGTGATTTCGTCCCATTAAGTGATAACTTATGATTTCATAAAGCAGATGATTTTATGTTATAGGTTATGTGGTAAAGCAGCTGTTTTAATGAATAGGTTATGTTACTTTAATTCATATTAAGCCTAATTGTAATCATTAAAAAAGTAACTGAAATATTTTTTTTGCCTAAGTAGGAATTGACTTTTAAACATGTTTTGTTTATGTTACTTGTTTTGTTTAAAATTAAGTTCAGATCAAAGTAAATATTTAATATTGTTTATATGTTTTTATATTTTATAAATTTACGAACGTAATGAGAGTGTTAGGCACATTCTAATTGTCTACTTCATAATAGCGCCAAACTTATTACAAACATGCACTTACAAGTAGTTTTGCAGGTTAGCACAACACGGTAAACTTGATTTCGGCAAAGTTCCGCACGCCGCGCCGATGTAAAAACTTGACATCGTCGAAGAAGTACAAACTAGTCGGTATTGTACACAAAGGATGCAATACTATATTTACAACTGTGCGTATTTACAGTTGTCGTAAATACATGGTTGCACTAGCTAGAATCTGTATTTCTAATAAATTTAATGCTTTCCTTCGAAATAATTTGGCGCTGAAATACCTTATAACTTTGGATAGAGGATTTTTCCAAGTCTTTTTAAAGCTATTTTAAATTTTCTTTTTAATTAGGTTTAGAACAAAGTGACAACTTTAATGTTGTATATACATATATATATATATATATATATATATATATATATATATATATTATATTAAATATGGTGATATGTTTTCTTGTAATATAGTTAATAAATTTAAAATATTTCAAAAACAAGAATACTTTTAATGAATATATTTATTCAAAGCTTTATATATATATATATATATATATATATATATATATATATATTATATTAAATATGGTGATATGTTTTCTTGTAATATAGTTAATAAATTTAAAATATTTCAAAAACAAGAATACTTTTAATGAATATATTTATTCAAAGCTTTATATATATATATATATATATATATATATATATATATATATATTATATTATATTAAATATGGTGATATGTTTTCTTGTAATATAGTTAATAAATTTAAAATATTTCAAAAACAAGAATACTTTTAATGAATATATTTATTCAAAGCTTTATATATATTATATTATATTAAATATGGTGATATGTTTTCTTGTAATATAGTTAATAAATTTAAAATATTTCAAAAACAAGAATACTTTTAATGAATATATTTATTCAAAGCTGTATATATATATATATATATATATATATATATATATATATTATATTAAATATGGTGATATGTTTTCTTGTAATATAGTTAATAAATTTAAAATATTTCAAAAACAAGAATACTTTTAATGAATATATTTATTCAAAGCTTTATATATATATATTATATTATATTAAATATGGTGATATGTTTTCTTGTAATATAGTTAATAAATTTAAAATATTTCAAAAACAAGAATACTTTTAATGAATATATTTATTCAAAGCTTTATATATATATATATATATATATATATATATATATATATATTATATTATATTAAATATGGTGATATGTTTTCTTGTAATATAGTTAATAAATTTAAAATATTTCAAAAACAAGAATACTTTTAATGAATATATTTATTCAAAGCTTTATATATATATATATATATATATATATATATATATATGTAGTTTTTATATTTCATAAATTTAAGAACGTAATAAATTGAAATTGTTTTATAAGGTCGCTTTACGTGTGAAGATATCGATTTTGGTCGAATTGTTCGATAAACTGTAGCACAAAGTTGCAGAATACAAAATCAGAACACTGGGAAACAAAAAATAGATTTATTACCACAAAACAATTAACTTCGGCAAAATTCCCCACCGTCATAGAAACTTGATACCGTCTTAAGAAGTGATAGAAACTAGTTCATATTGTAGACATCAGAATGCAGCACTAAATTCACAGTAGTAAATAATGTATGGTACAACAACACGCGATTCTTACCATCGCATATTTACGAGTGAAAGGAAATATCGCCTTTATAACGGTCAAGACTTTGTAATGATAAACACAAATAACACACTTCCATCCATTTTAAATTGGGCTTCTATATTTGTTGGAACCCAAATGAGAAAAGAAGTATAATACGATAGGAAATAAAGATTTACAGTTTTGTAATGACGCCGTTATCCCGATCGCGTCCAATCGAAAGCTCGAATTGAGTAATAAAAGGAATAGGGAACGCGTAATGCGTACATGCTACCTGTCATTACGGGCAATAAACGAGTCTATTTAATTCAATAAGGTTTCCATTTGCATTGTAAGCAATCGAGAGGTACGTGACGCGGTACGGGGGACGTGCACCCAAGGACACTGTAATTTGACTTAGCGCTACGAACGATCCATCACGGGCCATTTGACACAACCGCCCATTGCGTCCGATCTTGCTGCCATTACGTCTCCGAACGCATTTCCACCGTCTATCTGTCTGCTTCCAGTTCAATGAAGTATTGACCAGATTGTTAAACACGCACTGCATGAATAGAAATTATCTCTCGGGAATTCGGGCTGCGTGCACTGATAAGAGTGCGCAAATAAACGCACCCTCTGTTGACGAGTCCAATCGCATTGACGGCTTCATGGTTACACTCAGCCTTTTTCAGTCATCCTGTGTTGTTTGTTCCTGTAGAACCGACGCATTATAAAACCTCAAAGTAACATTTTGAGTGAAGCTTAACACTAAACTATGCTGACCTTGGCTTTAAAGCACAGAGGGGACGAATGCCTGAAGATCGTGCCCTGTGAAAATCGCGCCTAAGCAAAAATCTGGGTAAATCGCGCCCACAAACAAAAATCTGTAAATCGCGCCCACAAACAAAAATCTGTGTAAATCGCGCCCTGTCTACCTGAACCGAGCGAACCACTGAGTCATTGACCCAGTTGTTTTTACCAAACAAGAAAAAGGAGACATATATTCAGCTGTTCCGTAATATATTAGAACACGTTCCAGAATGGAGTCCTAAAAACGTAACTGTGGATTTTGAAGCGGCAGTGATTTCTGCACTGGGAGTTGTGTTTCCATCTGCTCAAGTACACGGGTGTCATTTCCATATGGAGAAGTATCTATAGCGAAAAGTGCAAGAATTGGACTCGCGAATACAGGGAAAATGAGGAAATAAGAATGCTGATTCACATGTGTGCTGCGCTAGCGTTTCTTCGGCCCGAAGATGTGATTGATGGCTGGCTCCAGATACATTCACAAGCACCTAATGTCACAAAGCTGTCAGAATTTTTCTACTACTTTGGAGAGAGATGGATGGAAAATGAAGAAGTGCCGGTTAGCCTTTGGAATTGCTACAGACGCCTCCATCGTAAGACTAACGCCGTAGAAGGTTGGCACAATAGAATTAATAACACACTTGGAAAACCGCATCCTAAAATCAGAGATGTAATCCAATATATGAAGAAAGAGGCAGAAAATGCAGCATGCTCGTTAATGAGGATAGAGTTGAGTATGGAAGGGAAACGAAGAAAAACAAACTACATGCAACTAGACGAAATGCTGGGGAAAATAATCAAGAAGTACGAAGAAGATGGGGACATTGTCTTATGTTTGAAATCAATATCGTTCCTACAAAAGCTTGAGTGATTGGACTAACAATGAGTTCACGCCCATGCAAAATGTATATATATAGGGTAAATAACGGTAAAGTGAATAACTATTGAAATGAACCAAAATTAAAAACTATTAAAATATAAAAAATACAAATATTGAAATAAAAATGACCAAAAAATGACAAAGCTTAAAGCTGATTTTAAACACGCCCAAATGACAATAACTTGTCAGCCAGTCCAAAACCTGGATAAAGTGTGATGGGAGTCAGTTTATTCTGAATAAACTTGACAGGCGAAGTGATGACCTGCTGGGCGCGATTTACAGGACACCGAAGGGGACTACCCTGGAACCAAACCTGTGGGAGGAACTAGCTTGGGGCCTATGCGGTCGGAGACCATGGGCTCCTAACATATAATCCTTGCCTGTTCACCAGACCTGGAATTTTATGCTGTTATTGACAGTCGTTTTTGAATTAGCTCAGTTTACTGTCGGCTAAGTTCAGTTTATCGCCGGATAAACTCAAGCGATGACAAACCAGAAGGGGAGCGAACCATTTGGAATATTCAAACCATAGTTAGAAGAGCACTTTGTGCATTACGAAGAGAGGGATAAAAACATTTCAAGGCAACTACTGCTGTACTGTGTTCTTTGTTGTCTGCCACTGGACTGGATTTCGTCGAACCATCAAAGTCCGCTGCAATGCACTCGGCACGGTAAAAGTAACAGCCATCAGGGCGGAATGTTTGCACTTTACGTTCAGTTCTCGTAAATCTTATTAACCTTTCAACAAACATTCCGCCAGTGGGGATAACCTTAAGCGATAGTATTCTTGATGTGTGTGTGTGTGTGTGTGTGTGTGTTTATTATAGTACATTCGAAGCTTTCGCCAACTAGTTGTGTTGGTGTTATCAAAAACTCGTCAGACACATCATACCATATGCTCTTATGTATTGCCCCTGTTTATGGATCGTTTGTGTGTATTGCAACACACACACACACACACACACACACACACACACACACACACACACACACACACACACACACACACACTCACACACTCACACACACACACACACACACTCACACACTCACACACTCACACACTCTCACACTCACACACTCACACACTCACACACTCACACACACACACACACACACACACACACACACACACACACACACACACACACACACACACACACACACACACACACACACACACACACACACACGTGAGTGATGTGAGTGTGTGTATGCTTGCGTGCGTGTGTGTGTGTGTGTGTGTGTCCACAAAATGTGCAATGAACATAGGCCCAAAAACGCACCTTTTCCCGTCTGTCTACCATTTTATTTTAATCAAGAAATAGTTAAATCGTGATATGGGTAAAGTAGTACGGCAGGAATGGTAAGAAATCCGGTAGGTGTGGTCTGTTGCTTTTTATTATCTGAAACTATTATCATTAACATTTTCAAAAGGGCTCTCACTATAAATATAACAACTTTACGACAAAGAGATGTGTTTGTTGAACTGTAAACATATACATTGTGTAAATTATAGGTTATACTCAATTTTTTAATTAAGTTTCGATTGTGTAGCATCACTGAGGATGATGACATTGTCATTGAAACGCGTCTGATGTTAAAGTTTTTATAATTGCGAGTTGTAGGCTATTTATTTCTTGTGAGTATTATATTGTGATTGAAATTCCTTATTAAAACTAAATACGGAACGAGACGGTGTAATGTCGGACGGGTCCTTGTGCAGGGACTCTGGACCAATAAATCAGCCATGTTGCTCGACTTGAATGTGCCCTAATCTTCCTTAATTAGAAAGAAGTACGGTATTTCTGCCAGTTGCAATGAATATTGATTATTTATTTAAAGTTTAAGTTGTAAGAACAGTCGTAAAGCTTGGCAAGGCAAAGAATCCAAACAAGAGTTTCTATAGAAATAAATCTGATGCTTATGTTGCCCGTGTAAATATTACATCTCTTCACTGGAGTTACATGCGGTTTGTTTTACCGTCTTGGCATTCTTTGCGCGGATTATCTGACTTAACGGAAAGGTAAAAAAGCACTATAAAATAAGCAAGCTTTTGACAAATTGCCGGAATGAATAATGGGGCCCGGTATCAGATCGAGCGACTGAACCGCCTATGTTGTTATCGCTGGGCCCAGAGCGAGACTTGCCCGGTAATAGACGAGTATTTAAGCGGGCCATTCTTACCCCGCGACCGCTCTAATTTATCATTCCCAAAAGCATATCTAATAGAAAATATTTCAAATCATAGAGATATGACTACATTCTTCTAGCTTCTTTAGGTTGGCCGAATAAATTAGCCGTAGAAGAAATAATTATAGAGGAAGATGGCAGTCGCCGTGTGGCTACTTGTTCAGCCCTGTTTAACAAGTTCATTTCGAAAAGCGTGACCACTAAGTCGGAGATTATAGTGTTTTGGAACGCTATCTAGGGGACAATTAAAGTAGACAATACAGGGGTCACAGTACTATGCGACCACAAATTGTAAATATATTGCTACGTCTGGGGTCTGGGGCTTCGTTGCATTTAATTGTTAAATCTTGTCCTAGAAAATACTTTGACTAGAGTACTTGCTTAATCATACGAAAACAATTTGTCAAAAATGGCCGAGGGTAAATTCTGATATGTAGCAACAATTGTATATTGTTTTAATAAGAAATGTAGTTTTATTGTTTTGTCATTTGTACTCTGACGTTTTATCGACCGGTTGATGTATACTCGTACATCTTGTGTGTGTGTGTTGTTTAAATTAAAATATTAAAACCTTTTTTGCATTAATGAACATAATGTCGTAAACAAACCAAATAACTTGTTAATTGATTTATAATTAATAAATATAGCTTTTTAGTATAATACGGTACGCGACAACATAAACAGTCCTAAAAACAGTTGTAAGATTTCAATTGATTCAGAAAGTTTTACAAACACATACATTTAAAGAAGCTGAATCGGTTATACTCGCGTAAAAACATGTTCTATATGACCTCCGTTCGTTTGGAGACAACACTCTACCGGTCTTGAAGGTTTTGCGTTGTTTTGATGAAGAGGGATTGTTTAAGGCTCGTTATGCACATGAGTATTTAGTACCGATGGAGGACCTCTATGGTTAGTTCTATCCACTCTTTGTTATCCTTACGTGAGAGCCAGACCTTCAGAATGGAAAGGCTGCAGCCATCAATCTGTCCAGTAGCCCTTGAAGGAACCTACATTTTGCAGCTATATTCGCTAATTTTATTCACTGTCGGCCTAAAGAGTTGGGTTGTTTTCACTTAAAACCAGCTACCAGGCATTTTCACCCACGAGATCCTTTGTCTCTCCACACGACTCTTCACACATCTCCCACACACCTCCCCATACGTCTCTCACAGATCGCCCGCATATTTCCCCACACGTATCTCCACACATCTCCTTACACATCTCCCACACGTTTCCCCACATATATCACCACACATCTCCCACTTATTATCCCACACATCTCCCACGTGTCGCTCCACACGCCTGCCGACACATCTCCCACACACCTCCTCATACGTCTCTCACAGATCGCCCGCATATTTCCCCACACGTCTCTCCACACATCTCCTTACACATCTCCCACACGTTTCCCCACATATATCACCACACACCTCCCACTTATTACCCCACACATCTCCCACGTGTCGCTCCACACGTCTATCGACACATCTCCCACACGTTTCCTCACATATATCACCACACACCTCCCACTTATTACCCCACACATCTCCCACGTGTCGCTCCACACGTCTATCGACACATCTCCCACACGTTTCCCCACATATATCACCACACACCTCCCACTTATTACCCCACACATCTCCCACGTGTCGCTCCACACGTCTATCGACACATCTCCCACACGTTTCCCCACATATATCACCACACATCTCCCACGTGTCGCTCCACACGTCTATCGACACATCTCCCACACGTTTCCCCACATATATCACCACACACCTCCCACTTATTACCCCACACATCTCCCACGTGTCGCTCCACACGTCTATCGACACATCTCCCACACGTTTCCCCACATATATCACCACACACCTCCCACTTATTACCCCACACATCTCCCACGTGTCGCTCCACACGTCTATCGACACATCTCCCACACGTTTCCCCACATATATCACCACACATCTCCCACGTGTCGCTCCACACGCCTGCCGACACATCTTCCCAAGATTCTACTTAGTTTTACTGAGAATAATATGAGGCTCAGCTGATACATTCGTTGACACCTTTGTAACGAAATATCACAAATATTTATAAATCATCTCACATTACAATTATGTAAAGCAATACAGCATTTCCCTTAATCATTAACAAGTAAAGGCCATCACTTGGAATTGTTAGTGTTTGATGAGGAAATAATTAGTTACGTTAAGGGTAAGTACGTCTCAATAAAGTGTGGGTCTATTTCATGGACTCTTTGTCTTTGCATTCGACCTTTCGAAGTCCTTTATTGTCCTTCGTTCGATTCCTTCTATTATTCCATACTCTCCCTATATATATATATATATATATATGTGTGTGTGTGTGTGTGTGTGTGCGTGTTATAATTCTTGTATTTGTATTTTGACTTAGTTCTTTATGTATATATAAAGAACTAAGTCAAAATACAAATACAAGAATTATAATTGAATTTACAATTAAAAAATTTTCGTTGGCTAACAGTACCAACATCATCAGGAATATTAAACAATAATTGTTTAATATTCCTGATGATGTTGGTACTGTTAGCCAACGAAAAGCTTTGAATTGTAAATTCAATTATAATTCTTGTATTTGTATTTTGACTTAGTTCTTTATTAATACACAAGAATACATATTGCGATATTTATATATATATGGAAAGAGAGAGAGAGAGAGAGAGAGAGAGAGAGAGAGAGAGAGAGAGAGAGAGAGAGAGAGAGGTCTATATATATTTAAAAAAATTTCATTCTTAATAAAATCCTTTTTATTGATCCGACCAAGTCGTAATACATTTCTTAAAACTTGTTGTTTTAACACTTTGCAAATAATAATTTTTTAATAAAAAATATTTATTCAATAAACAAAAACTTTTCACAAAATAGGAAAAATATGCAGTATGGTTATTCGTCCCATTTGGTTTATGATTTTATAAAACAGCTGATTTTATGTTATAGGTTATGTATGGCTATGTTAATTTATTTGAATTAATTGTAATTATCTAGTAAAAGGTATAACTGAAACAGAAATGTCTCTTCGTTGAACTGAATCAAAATGTACTTTAAAAACATTTTTTTATTTTACTACAGTTTAAGTGACAAATTGTCAAATTGCTTGTTCGCTTTAAACCTCAAAAGCCTAATTTTGATTAGGGTACTTTTGAATTGTGTAAGTGTTTAACGTTTATGAAATATCCACCTATTTAATGGACTCAAGCGATGATAGCAAAAGCAGACGTTTGTAATACCAATGCTGAGCAAGTGACGGGACGCGAGGAAACGAGAGCGTTGTCTTTGTTGCAAGTGAAATCAGGTGACGGTAGAGCACGAGGTAAGGGGCTCAACTATTTGGTAACGACAGGCACTGGTTAACGAACTGCTTGTACTAGTGTGACAACACCATAAAACCGCGGCTAATGGCGCCATTAGGCTTGTCACTTCTCTTTTATGCCGTTTGATTCCATACGGAGATAGTCCCTGAGCTATGCTTTTCCTAGACACATTTAATTAGGAATGGACCGATTGAGTTTTCTAACAGCCACTAAACTACACGAAAGCTAGATCCCGAGTCGTCAATTAAGCCAGAGATTGTCTCGATCCCCTTTCCCACCTGGGTGCACGCGCTCTCAGAGCTTTAACATAACCTCCAAAATAGTGTGGAGCCAAACGATATTCAGGAACATTATAAAAGCAAAATAAATATTACGAACTAAAAAAAAACAACAAATTAAACAAGTAATATAAAAAATATTTTAAAGTCAATTTCGTCTTAGGTCAACAAAGAAAAATTCTACTTTAGTTAGTTTGTATTAAATAATTACCAAAAATATAAATAAAGTAACATAACCTATCCGTTAAAACAGCAGTTCTACCAGATAACCTATAACATAAAATCAGCTGTTTTATGAAATCATATGTTTTCATTTATTTTAAGCCCAGTGGGACGAAATAGCTATATTGCATATCTTGCCCCTTTTGTGAAATGTTTTTCTCGCATATAAAACTAAAATTAATTCATTATTAAATTTAATTTTTGTTTGAAAAAACTATATGAGCATCAATTGTTATTCACAAGTTTAAAAAAAATGTTAAACTAAAATTAATTAATTAAATTTATCTAATGAATTAATATTGAAAAAAAATAACTTCAAGTGTCATCCACTATAAGTTTAATAAATGTAATTGAACTTGAGTGGATGGATAAAAACGTATTTTATTAACGATTGAAGCTTAGAACAAGATATATATAATGAGAGGGGGAACTATAGAAGGAATTTAATAAAATCAAAAAAGTCAAATTTTAACGTGAACATGAATAACAATATAAAACAACTATGCAGTACTTTTAATTATATAAATAAAACCTTTTAACTTTAAATTTTATTATTTAGTTAAATTTTAATTTTAAGTTTCGACTGCAAAAAAATCATCTGTAGAGGAATCTGTTACAATGTTACCTGTTTTAATTATAACAATTTCAGGTATTACTGTAACAGATCTTCTGAAGATGAATCCTTTGTAGTAGAAATGTACATTAGGATTGAACTAAATAAGAAAATTTAAAGGTAAAAGGTTATATTTATTTATTAAAAGGTAGTCTGTAGTTACTTTATATTATTATTCACAGATAAAAAGGTTTTATCGTGTAAAGTAAAATATCAGGTTAACACAGATATCAAGATATGTTGCTTGCTACTGCTAACAGGGCCAATGAGCGAAGATATATCAAACCAATGCTCCAACGTGAAAATAATTCACTTCTTCAATCTTCATTATATACATAAACACAATTCATGACTGTGCACTCCTGAAGATGGGACTGTAGTAATCCTGGGAATCGCCCATGGCTGTGCACTCCTGAATGATGGATCGTCGTAATCCTGGGCCTTGCCCATGGCTGTGCACCCTGAGGGTGGAACCGTCGTAATCCTGGGCCTTGCCCATGGCTGTGCACCCTGAGGGTGGAACCGTCGTAATCCTGGGTCTTGCCCATGGCTGTGCACTCCTGAAAGATGGATCGTCGTAATCCTGGGCCTTGCCCATGACTGTCCACTCCTGAAGGTGGGATCGTCGTAACCCTGGACCTGGCCCATGGCTGTGCACTCCTGAAGGTGGGATCGCCGTAATCCTAGGCCTTGCCAATAGCTGTGTACTCCTGAAAGAGGGATCGCCATAATCCTGGGCCTTGCCAGTGGCTGTGCATTCCTAAAGGTGGGATCGTCGTAATCCTAGGCCTTGCCCATGGCTGTGCACTCCTGAAGGTGGGATCGCCGTAATCCTAGGCCTTGCCAATAGCTGTGTACTCCTGAAAGAGGGATCGCCATAATCCTGGGCCTTGCCAGTGGCTGTGCATTCCTAAAGGTGGGATCGTCGTAATCCTAGGCCTTGCCCATGGCTGTGCACTCCTGAAGGTGGGATCGCCGTAATCCTAGGCCTTGCCAATAGCTGTGTACTCCTGAAAGAGGGATCGCCATAATCCTGGGCCTTGCCAGTGGCTGTGCATTCCTAAAGGTGGGATCGTCGTAATCCTAGGCCTTGCCCATGGCCGTGCACTCCTGAAGGTGGGATCGCCGTAATCCTGGGCCTTGCCCATGGCTGTGCACTCCTGAAGGTGGGATCGCCGTAATCCTAGGCCTTGCCAATAGCTGTGTACTTCTGAAAGAGGGATCTCCGTAATCCTGGGCCTTGTCAGTGGCTGTGCATTCCTGAAGGTGGGATCGTCGAAATCCTGGGCCTTGCCCACGGCTGTGTACTCCTGAAGGTAGGACTGTCGTAATTCTGGGCCTTGCCCATGCTATGCACTCCTGAAGGGGGGATCGTCGTAATCCTGGACCTGGCCCATGGCTGTGCATTCCTGAAGGTGGGACTGTCCTAATCCTGGGCCTTGCCCATTGCTGTGCACTCTTGAACTTGGGACTGTCGTAATCCTAGGCCTTGCCCATGGCTGTGCACTTCTGAAGGCGGGATCGTCGTAATCCTGGGCCTGGCCCATGGCTGCACAACCCTGAAGGTGGGATGGTCGTAATCCTGGGCCTTGCCCATGTCGGTGCAATCCTGAACTTGAGACTGTCGTAATTCTGGGCCTTTCCATGTCTGTGCACTCCTGAACGGTGATTGGTATAATTGACATTACATGTTGTATCATGCTGTTTTGAAAATTAACATAATATAAAAGTCTTATATTTGTTTACTAATTTTACATAAGAACAAAAGATTTAGTTTACTTTAAATTAAACAAAATTATGTTCTTATTTATATAATTTATAAAGTAACTTATTTATACGACTTACATAAAAATGTCCAGTTTAATAGAGATCGACAAAGCTATAAGGAGAAAGACGGGTTTCTCCATATGAGTTGCTCTCTTTTATTTGCATCTCTCTATGTCTGGTTGTCTGTTTGTCTGTCTGTTTTTCTAGCGAACAACACCTCTCCGACGACAATCTTAACGTAGTTTTCGTTTTTACCACGACAGCCCTACGTACTTATGGTTTGGAATTGCTGACGGACGGTCGTAGGCAGAGACAAAACTAAATTGATTCAGTAAAGTTATCGTCGTTCTCAAGGCATTGTTATACACAAGTAGAATGCCAGATTCCTAACCTCGCTAGGAAGACACCTGCTAGCGGGGCGGCTTGCCTACAACCTTGTAGTTGTATCTGAACAATGGGTAAATGGGAATCACATAGATTGACTTCGTCAGAGTCGAAGCAGCAACGTGTAGAGTAGTTGGGTGTAGGGTTTGTTTGAAACGTCGGCATTTTCTCAGGCGTAGTCCTTGGCATTTCCTCCGGCGTAGTCCTCGGCATTTCCTCCGGCGTAGTACTCGGCATTTCCTCCGGCATAGACCTCAACATTTCCTCCGGTGTAGTCCTCGGTATTTCCTCCGGTATAGTCCTCGGCATTTCCTCCGGTGTAGTCCTTGGCATTTCCTCCGGCGCAGTCCTCGGCATTTTCTCCGGTGTAGTCCTCGGCATTTCCTCCGGTGTAGTCCTCGGCATTTCCTCCGGCGTAATCCTCGGCATTTCCTCCGGCGTAGTCCTCGGCATTTCGTCCGGCGTAGTCCTCGGCATTTCCTCCGGCGTAGTCCTCGGCATTTCCTCCGGCGTAGTCCTCGGCATTTTCGTCCGGCGTAGTCCTCGGCATTTCCTCCGGCGTAGTCCTCGGCATTTCCTCCGGCGTAGTCCTCGGCATTTCCTCCGGCGTAGTCCTCGGCATTTCCTCCGGCGTAGTCCTCGGCATTTTCGTCCGGCGTAGTCCTCGGCATTTCCTCCGGCGTAGTCCTCGGCATTTTCGTCCGGCGTAGTCCTCGGCATTTCCTCCGGCGTAGTCCTCGGCATTTCCTCCGGCGTAGTCCTCGGCATTTCCTCCGGCGTAGTCCTCGGCATTTTCGTCCGGCGTAGTCCTCGGCATTTCCTCCGGCGTAGTCCTCGGCATTTCCTCCGGCGTAGTCCTCGGCATTTCCTCCGGTGTAGTCCTTGGCATTTCCTTCGGCGTAGTCCTCGGCATTTCGTCCGGCGTAGTCCTCGGCATTTCCTACGGCGTAGTCCTCGGCATTTCCTCCGGCGTAGTCCTCGGCATTTTCGTCCGGCGTAGTCCTCGGCATTTCCTCCGGCGTAGTCCTCGGCATTTCCTCCGGCGTAGTCCTCGGCATTTCCTCCGGCGTAGTCCTCGGCATTTCCTCCGGCGTAGTCCTCGGCATTTTCGTCCGGCGTAGTCCTCGGCATTTCCTCCGGCGTAGTCCTCGGCATTTTCGTCCGGCGTAGTCCTCGGCATTTCCTCCGGCGTAGTCCTCGGCATTTCCTCCGGCGTAGTCTTCGGCATTTCCTCCGGCGTAGTCCTCGGCATTTTCGTCCGGCGTAGTCCTCGGCATTTCCTCCGGCGTAGTCCTCGGCATTTTCGTCCGGCGTAGTCCTCGGCATTTCCTCCGGCGTAGTCCTCGGCATTTCCTCCGGCGTAGTCCTCGGCATTTTCGTCCGGCGTAGTCCTCGGCATTTCCTCCGGCGTAGTCCTCGGCATTTCCTCCGGCGTAGTCCTCGCCATTTTCGTCCGGCGTAGTCCTCGGCATTTCCTCCGGCGTAGTCCTCGGCATTTCCTCCGGCGTAGTCCTCGCCATTTTCGTCCGGCGTAGTCCTCGGCATTTCCTCCGGCGTAGTCCTCGGCATTTCCTCCGGCGTAGTCCTCGGCATTTCCTCCGGCGTAGTCCTCGGCATTTCCTCCGGCGTAGTCCTCGGCATTTTCGTCCGGCGTAGTCCTCGGCATTTCCTCCGGCGTAGTCCTCGGCATTTTCGTCCGGCGTAGTCCTCGGCATTTCCTCCGGCGTAGTCCTCGGCATTTCCTCCGGCGTAGTCCTCGGCATTTCCTCCGGCGTAGTCCTCGGCATTTTCGTCCGGCGTAGTCCTCGGCATTTCCTCCGGCGTAGTCCTCGGCATTTCCTCCGGTGTAGTCTTCGGCATTTCCTCCAGTGTAGTCCTCGGCATTTCCTCCGGCGTAGTCCTCGGCATTTCCTCCGCTGTAGTCCTCGGCATTTCCTCCGCTGTAGTCCTCGGCATTTCCTCCGGCGCAGTCCTCGGCATTTCGTCCGGCGTAGTCCTCGGCATTTCGTCCGGCGTAGTCCTCGGCATTTCCTCCGGCGCAGTCCTCGGCATTTCCTCCGGCGCAGTCCTCGGCATTTCCTCCGGCGTAGTCCTCGGCATTTTCTCCGGTGTAGTCCTCGGCATTTCGTCCGGCGCAGTCCTCGGCATTTCGTCCGGCGTAGTCCTCGGCATTTCCTCCGGCGTAGTCCGAACGCACTATAGACAGAGGGATAACAGAATTAGAACGCAATGAAGTTATGGTCAATGAAGTGGCCGTAGAAGACGTTTCTCGTAGTACTGCTGGAATGCAGGGGCGTAGGTAAGGTGGGCCGCTATATACGCGCATTGTTCCCCAATACGTTCTGCAAGCTTTTATACAGCATTTCTAAGACTATGATAAAACTTGAAGCGTATGTCGCTGACGTAAATCGCGTAAAATATGATGTTAAAAATAAACCTGCCTTTCCCAAGACATTCCGTGCGAAGACAGGTTCTTGAACAGTTCTACAGATCCTTTCCTCTCCAAATTACTTGTACATAGTTGCTATTGAGGTAATTATTATTTGGTAAAGGTGGAGTTTTAACAGGTTCATAGCTTCGCCACTAGCAGTCCTATTGGTATGTATAGGAACCGTCCTTACATTCAGGCTGTTTTGACACGAATTGTTAAGCCTTGAGTAGATCATGGCGGGGGGGTTATTAGGTTTCGCGAAAATTATTAAATCAGAAGGTGTCTTAGCTTTAACAGCGCAATTTGCATGTATGTGCGTGAGTGCATATGTGTAAGCACGTGCGTGTGTACGGGCGTCTGTGTGTAAGCACGTGCGTGTGTACTGGCGTCTGTGTGTGTGTGTGTGCGCGCGCGCGCGTGGTGCATATGTGTATGTGAGTGCGTGTGTATGTGTGCGTGTGTGTGTGTGTGTATGCTCGTTTGTGTGTATGTGTGTATGTGTGCGCGCGCGCGTGGTGCATATGTGTATGTGAGTGCGTGCGTATGTATGCGCGCGTGTGTATGCTCGTGTGTGTGTGTGTGTGTGTGTGTGTGTAGGTGTGTAGTTATGTTTGTGTGTGTGTGTGTGTGTGTGTGTGAGTGTGTGTGTGTGTGTGTGTGAGTGTGTGTGTGTGAGTGTGTGTGTATATGTGTGTGTATGTATGTGTGTGTGTGTGTGTGTGTGCGCGCGCGCGCGTGCTTAATCTTACGCCTCCGTACAGAATGAGCATAATCCATCGTCGCTGAGCTATTTAATTTATTTATGTGGGTGGTTGGGTGTGGGTGAGATTCCGTCTCCCCAGCGCCGAGCTTGGGGATTGACGACAGCAACGAACCAAGGTAATAGCGTGTGCCCAACTGAGCATATTAGATGATCAGCACTGGTATGACGCAAAGTTTCTATACATTTCATTGCAATCATGATACTTCCCGAATTCTAAAGTAACATAATGAACTGGGTTTCGGCGAATTCCATTACAACCTGTCACTGAACCTGCTTACATAAACTTTGCACTCCAAATGTCAAATTTTTCATTTTATAAACCTGTTAGAGGGTGGGGGGATATAGGAATGGCGTTAGGGTTTGTTGACCGGGAACCCACCACATTCCATGAGTCATTACACCCCCAAGCGCAGAGGGTTTGGACGGTCGTATTTCCGCTCCTTTAACCAGTTTACTTTAACTGAAAATGGCTGTTAAATGTAGATTCTACTTATAATTAGGGAGAGAGGGAGGTAGAGAGAGATTATAAGATGAATAAATAACTGAGATGTAGTGAGCATTAAAATCAGAATGGCGAAAAGTACTAATGAAAGTGACTAAATTATAATTTCAGCCATATGCGAAGAAGGTGTTGGGTGTTTGAATTATTAAAACTCAACTATTCCTCTTGATGGTAACTGATAAATTAGATGTTCATAAACATTCTTTCTGTAATAGAAAATTGTTAAAATTTATATTTGTTTCTGGTTATAACGAAATTTTGAACGATCTGTCGGGCCTGTCTTCGCGTGTTTGACAGCACAAAGTGGTTTCTTTGTAAGACGACGAACCGCAGAAAGGTGTCGTCTAAACTTCTCGGAATTATCCGGCAGGACGGTTCACAGAAAGCTAATTATTTGTGCCCGCTTCGACCTTGGGCCAATACTCCTATCTGGGACGCGTCTCTGGCATTCTTTTCCGACACACCTTCCTGTATATCAGATTCTTTTCCTTTGGATATTGTATTAAAATTTTTATGTAAATGTGTAAGATGTTGGTGTTGAATGGATGTGGTATCGAAACGATGCATCATGTCTCGACGCATTGTTGAACTCGAGTCATACTCCATTACCTGTTTGTATAACTCGTGTCAGTCTTGACCGCTTTCTAACTGTATTACTCGCGGCTGTTGTATGTAATACCGATTGTGCGAGGGTATTAGGACTGGCCAGACTGCATTATCTGTGCCTATTTATATGTTAAACAACTACCTTCCCTGTCAGCATACTAGCGAATCAAATAGGGCCTTCGGTTATCTACTGTCCCTTGGCCCGTTTTAATAAATACGTCAACCTATTATATTGTGTATTTGTTTAATAAACAAGTAATTTGGAAAATATCATTTTGAAGTCAATTCCTACTTAGATCAACGAAGAAAAATTTAATTTTACTTACTTTTTATTGAATATTTTCATGAATATTTTTACATAATACTAAAAGAATTAACATTGCCTATGCGTTAAAACAGCTGTTCTACCACTTAACCTGTAACATAAAATCAGCTGTTTTACGAAATCATATGTCACCACTTATTTTAAGCCAAAAAAGACGAAATAATTATATTGCATACCTTGTACCTTTTGTGAAACGTTTTTCTCCCATATAAAACTGAAATCAATTTATTAAATTTAATTACTATTTGAAAAAACTATATGAACATCAAGTGTCATTCACAACAAGTTTAAAAAAATGTATTTAAATTTGAGGTAATGAATATATATAAGGAGAGTGGGAACCAATAGAAGAATTGAAAAATATATAGCTTACATCTAACAAAAAGTAAATCTAATTATATTTTCCGATTTTAAAATTTTTTGTTGCTTAAAATGTATTTTTTATTTTTAATTCCTTCTATTAGTTTACACTCTCCTTATATTTATATATATATATATATATATATATATATATATATAAATATAAAATACGTTTTCTTGTTTAATAATTTAAAACAACATAGGTTATTCAAATACAATAATATTTAATAATTTATATCCAAAATTTAGGATATAAATTAATAAATATTCTTGTATTTGAATAACCTATGTTGTTTTAATATATATATATATCACTTTCACTTATGTACTTAAACAAGAATCTTACTTGGTATTTACCAAGTATATACCAAGTAAGATTCTTGTTTAAGTACATAAGTGAAAGTGATAAGTGTATACAAGAAAACAGTGTTGCATAATCTACAAATATATATATATATATATATATATATATATATATATATATCGCAATATGTTTTCTTGTGTATTAATAAAGAACAAAAGTCAAAATACAAATACAAGAATTATATTTGAATATTGTAAATTCAAATATAATTCTTGTATTTGTATTTTGACTTTTGTTCTTTTTTATATATATATATATATATATATATATATATATATATATATATACACTTATTACACTTTTGCTATTACTTGCGACCAGACGTTTTGCTAACTAAAGGCTGAAGAAGACGTGAGACGAAAACGTTTCCTCTAAGTGTGAGTTAACAATGGATCAACATTTAGTTAACAAAAACAAAGTAATAGCAAAAGTTTAATGAGTAATTAACAACCAGCTCGTCATGAACAGCAACAAAATTTCGGTTTATATGTATATATATATATATATATATATATATATATATATATATATATATATATATATATAGTGTTCAATTTATCTATCGCTAAAAAAATTCTTTTTATTCATCCACTCAAGTTCAAATAAATTTTGTTAAACTTGTAGTGGAGACACTTAATGGTAATGCAGTTAATTTCAAATATTAATTAATAAAATTCAATTATTTATTTTAGTTTTATTTGGGGAGAAAAACTATCCACAAAGTGGCAAAGTATTTCCTCCAATTTGGTTTAATATAGGTGATAACATATGATTTCATGAAACAGCTGATTTTATGTTATAGGTTATGTGGCAGAACAGCTGTTTTCACGCATAGGTTGTTATTTTATTTACATTAATTGCAATTATTTTATAAAATATAACTAAAATTTTATAAAAATGTCTTAATGTAAGTAGGAGTTTGACTTTAAACATTTTTTTTTGCTTAATACTTGACAAGATATATAGCCAAGAACTAAAATCTTTGTCGACTAGGCTTTGTTACGTTCTTGTAGATTATTTTATTATTGTTTTCATAGTATTGTATCTACAGAAATTCATGTTCCGTCCAGCGTCCGAGAGTTTCGAGTCAGCCGCGTATAATACAGGCCGTCCATTCATTGGCCTCTTCAAGTTATTAATTTCGATCCCTCTCAAGATGACGCAACAATGCAACGCGTACCGTATTCCACAGCGCGTATCCATATCAAGAAGTTGAGTTTAATTTGGATAATGATAGCCTGAACGCCGACCTCAGCGCACCTGGTGGAGTAAATTGCAATGTTTACATGTTACAATGCAACAGAAAACAGCGGACAGTTCTAATTTAACCGATGAGTTATTATTACACGGATAAATAAAAAACGTAATTCATGGCGTACTAAGTGATCCACGATTAAAATATTTACTGCCGCGGGCTGCTGCGATCTGGCGGTACCGAGGTGAAGCGAGGCGCTTTAGATTTACTCTTTGCAACGTATTAAAGCAGACATTGGGTATTGCAAGCAGTTTACATATTTACGTTGGAATACCAGTCACTGGTATTTTACGTACATTATTTGCTTGTTTTTTTTGTCATCTTCAAATAAACCACTATAGGGTCATTATATAAACAAGTAATATTTTTAAAAAATATAATTTAATCCCTACCCAAATTGAAAACTATTATTTAGATACATTTAATGAAATAATTACAAATATATAAATAAAATAACATAACTAGTAAGCATTAAAACTTCTGTTCTACCACGTAATCTATAGTCATATCATTAAACCAGTTGTTTTGTGAAATCATATATTATCACGTAATTTAAGCAAATGGGTCTGAATAACTATATTGCATATCTTGTCCCTTTTGTGGGTAGCTTTTCTCCCATATAAAACTAAAATTATTCATTAATAAATTTATTTAATAAAATAATATTTAAAAATACTGTACTATCATCCGGCACGAGTTTAAAAACTGTATTTCAACTTGAGTGGATGAATAAAAAGTATTTCATTAACGATTGAAATTCTGAACAAAATATATATAAGGAGAGTGTAAAGTGATCGAAGTAATTGAATAAAATTAAATAGAACAAAAATAAATAATTTAATTGTAAGAAGTGTTTTTTAACTAAATAAATAATATCCACCAACTAAAATACAAAAACCTTTATTTTACTACAATAACTTTACCTACATCGAAATGTACCATGTACTTCTTTAATTAGAAGTACTAATTCAATTTTCGAAAATACTTCTGAAGATGATTACCATGTAATCGAAATGTAGATAAAGTAATTGTAGGAAAATAGAGGTTTTTGTATTGTGGCTAGCGGGCCCTACAGTGCTCAACAAATTTATTAGTAATAAGATGTGGATTATTTAAACATTCACGCCTAAAATCAAGTTATTAAAAACTTGGCAATATTTATTGATATTCCACAATGACCAAACATTCGTAAAATGTGACATATTTTAGTACAGCTTAGTAAGTTATTGTTGTGTAACTACAGCGACTCCAAACACTGCG
>JBAIZL010000126.1:255000-265000 GCA_036971475.1 Prosapia bicincta
GATTTGGTTGTAATTTTATACAATACTATTTCCCTATATTAAAATATACTGTAAAGTGTCCAGTCAGGATATTTGGTCGTAATTTTATACAACATTAGCTAATTAAACGTCAACTTCCGCGGAGTAATACTTCGTCACGAGATCTCTATTCTAGCCCTAAATGTGTACATTTGGTTAAACGTATAAAATTACAAACAAATCTATCCCGGCTGAATACTTCATAGGTATATAAAATTAACCTTCCGTGCCAATAACAAACAATAATTGTCAAAATAACTTCAGAACATGTTTTTGATTCATTTTATATGCATTGTATTGGAGGTGGGCAATGTGCATTTTTACCAGCACTATTAGCACCACGTTTGGGGGGGGGGGGAATTACAATTTTCTAAAAAGACATTTAAACGTGCTGCCAAACTTGACAGTTTATTAAAGTGTGCAAATAATAAACAAACCTAAAGCTGATTAAAACCCGCATGTTGCCTGTTTCTAAAATCTCAGCAAACCCTCCATTAAAACCTAACGATAAAAGAAAGCCTGTAACCCTCCCCCCCCCAACTCTAACAATAAAGCCATAAGTACCTGTGGACAAAGTTAATTTCTTAAAAGTTTAATTACACAGTTTCATGAATCTTAAGCAAGTTTCGTTTCTATTTTGCTTAAACAAACTTCAGGTATAGTTTGGCCCTTTAACAGACATATTCCTGTTACTTGCCACTCACACACTGACTCCATTTTCATTTTTTAACACACTTTTTTTGTTATAATACTTCACGTTACAATTCTGCATCTTCCATTATTAGGTCCAGTTCTTGCCTTATTCTAAAGATTCCTCAGTTGTGTATGTTGATTCTTCTTAAGGCTATTTGACATTTGTGTGAAGCAATCCGGTATAACCTTACAGCAAGCTGTTTGTTTCGCCAAACTGTCTTCTTCATTCTTGTTCAATACAAAGATTTAACGCCTCAATATCACTGCCTTTTGGATTTGTTCAGTTTGTCAACACAGTTCTCTGCTTTAACGTGAAATTGTTTAATAAATTTGTAGGCACTTAATTATTGTTTACAGTTTGACTCGATAAGGCAACATTAATTTTATCACTTACCAAGGATAGAAGAAGGTTGTGAATGTATTGAGGTAGGGTATAGAGGGGGGGGGGGTTAATATGGCAGCACGCGAGCGTTGTAGCGTCCCCGAAGAGAATCCATTCCCTAGGAGAGTATACTCGCTATATACCATACTCAACCAGAACTTAGATAAATCGATCTAAACAAGCTATCGATAGTTCATTTAGAGACATTTACGCTAACACTCAGAGACGCTCTATTATGTTTATATTCATAACAAATTGTCTAGTTCAATTATTTAAAGATTTGATCGTAAGTAAAAATAACTAATATAAACAGAAACATTTTAAAGTCAATTCCTATTTATCAAAAAAAAATGATTTTAGTTATTTTTTATTAAATAATTGCAATTAATACAAGTAAAGTAACATAACCTATGGGTTAAAACAGCTGTTCTACTACATAACCCTATATCATAAAACCAGCTGTTCTATGAAATCATATGTTGTTACTTATTTTAAGCCAAGCAAATAATTCTAATCATCCATATAACCAAAACAATGCTGCTTTATATAACATATTATATAGAATGCATCAAATCCCCATGAATGAAGTAATAAAATAAGAGAAAAAAACATAATTTATCAAATTGCAATAGAAAACGGTTATAAAAAAAACTGTCGACAAACTTAATTATATTATTTTTAATAAACAACATAATAATTTAATTTACAAAAATAATAATAATACAATATGGACTTCACTTTTATTTATAGGCCACGAAATAAAAAATATCACCAATTTATTTAAAAATACAAATATCAAAATTGCATACAAAACTAATAACAAAATAATAAACATAATAAATAACAATAATAAAACAAATAATATGCATGAAAAAGGTGGTGTTTATAAATTAGAATACGAAAACTGCAATAAAACCTATATAGGTCAAACCAAGAAAAAATTAAAAGAAACATATAAAGAACATTTCAATGCTTATATAAATCCAGAAATATATAAATCAAATTTTGCAAATTATTGTAGTCATAATAAGCACCAATTTCTACGTATTGAAAATACCAAACTTATAAAAGAAACTAATAAGGGATTAAGAATGAATATATATGAAGCATTCGAAATATATAAACACAATAATAATAACAAATTAATAAAAGAACAAATACAAATACATTCTAAATTTGATACTATATTCAATGTTACAGAAACAAAATAAACTTGGCAGTTTGTATAAATTTAGCATCAGTTCTATTTCTACTTTAACATAAGTTTTAGGCCTATAGCTTACATTATTGTATTATTCATTCCTGATGATGTTGGTACTGTTTACCAACGAAAAGCTTTGAATAAAAATTAATAAATGTTCTTGTATTTGAATATATATATATATATATATATATATATATATATATATATATATATATATATATATATATATAAAAGGGTGGGTGAGTGTGAGAGTAGGGATTGAAAGATTGTTTCCTCCGCGCTACAGCAGGTTGTATTTAGAAACCCATTAAATTACCCATTCTCTTGGCATTCATTAAATCCCATGTTTTTCCTTTTTTTTAAAGATTAAAATGCGTCCGTAAAAGCGCCTACACTATAAAGTTGGCTTTAAATGCACTCCTTGTGACAATGAAAAAAAACAAATTAAATACAACAAATGCAATAAAACTCGTCGCGGGAACATGAAAATGTTAAAATAAGGATGGGTAATTTCGCCATGCCTATAAAAAATAATTAATTTTATAAGCATTATAAGAGCGCAATGTATACAACGCACATCTTTGGGACGTGCGGGTATTCCTAGGCTTGTTTTTCATTGAAGTACATTTTACGATTTCTCCTTTTTTTCTATATCTATTTATGCATTCCAATTTTCACAATCTCACAAAGTCTATTAGTTTACACTCTCCTTCTATATATCTTGTAGACACTTTCAATCGTTAATAAAATTCTTTGTATTCGTCCATTCAAGTTCAAATATATTTTTTAAACATGTAGTGCAAGCGACTTGATTTTAATACAATTTTTTCAAATAATAATTTATTAATTAAATTTATTTTAGTTTTCTATGGGAGAAAAACTTTTTACAATAGGAGCAAGGTAAGCTATGTAGTTATTTCGTCCCAATTTGACTAAAATAAGAAATAACATATGGTTTCATAAAAGAGCTGATTTTATTTAATAGGTTATGTGTTAGAACCACTGTTTAAACGCAAATGTTATGTTACTTTATTTATATTAATTGTAAATAAATTCTATATTAATTTATAAATTGTTTTAATTTGTTTTACCTTCGAAGGAAATGACATTAAAAATCTTTGTTTATATTACTTGTTCGTTTCATACAACGCTGTAACGCTGTAACGCTGTAACGCTGCAACGCTGTAACGCTGTAACGCTGCAACGCTGTAACGCTGCAACGCTGTAACGCTGCAACGCTGTAACGCTGTAACGCTGTAACGCTGTAACGCTGTAACGCTGCAACGCTGTAACGCTGTAACGCTGCAACGCTGTAACGCTGCAACGCTGTAACGCTGTAACGCTGCAACGCTGTAACGCTGCAACGCTGTAACGCTGCAACGCTGTAACGCTGCAACGCTGCAACGTTGCAACGCTGTAACGCTGTAACGCTGCAACGCTGTAACGCTGTAACGCTGCAACGCTGTAACGCTGCAACGCTGTAACGCTGTAACGCTGCAACGCTGTAACGCTGTAACGCTGCAACGCTGAAACGCTGCAACGCTGCAACGCTGTAACGCTGCAACGCTGCAACGCTGCAACGCTGTAACGCTGTAACGCTGTAACGCTGTAACGCTGCAACGCTGTAACGCTGCAACGCTGTAACGCTGCAACGCTGTAACGCTGTAACGCTGCAACGCTGTAACGCTGCAACGCTGCAACGCTGTAACGCTGCAACGCTGTAACGCTGTAACGCTGCAACGTTGTAACGCTAAAACGCTGTAACGCTGTAACGCTGCAACGCTGTAACGCTGTAACGCTAAAACGCTGCAACGCTGTAACGCTGTAACTCTGTAACGCTGCAACGCTGCAACGTTGTAACGCTGTAACGCTGCAACGCTGTAACGCTGTAACGCTAAAACGCTGTAACGCTGTAACGCTAAAACGCTGTTAATAATTTTCGTCAAGACATCTACTGTTTATTTCTTCCACGCTATGTATTCAATGACTTTCCGGTTACCCTCCACACGTACCGCCTTCTCCAGGAATGGCCTACCAGGAAATCTCCAAAGCCCTCTTGGCTGGGGCCTCTACGTCATCAAGTAAATGATTGCAATGACATTCACGTATAAGATTAATGTAAACACCGAACAAGAACATTTGTGTCAATAAATAGAGCTATTTATAAGCATTGACGGCTTCTCATGATTTTAATTAAATACTAGGATTAATCTTAGGCTGCTCCCTCTCCCTAGCTTAAAGGATCGCCCAGTTCACTGTTGTGGGTTTTATTAATGAACAAAAACCACACCGAGTTGCCGACGTCCATCTGACATAGCTCCGTCTGCTATCGTGTATTAAAATTTAAATCACCGCATCTTTTTGTTTTGCTTCAGCCATAAATATTTATAAGTGCAGAAAGCAAGGGCGGGTGTCTGGAGGCAGGGCAGACATTTCTCCGGGCTTCTGGTTGCATTTACTTGCATATTAACAAATGAAGTTGGTCTCTTTTTCCAAAGGCGAGAGCGGAAGGCCTACATGATTAAATAATAACGGAGGACTCAGGGCAGACGAGTGTTATTAGATGGACCAGTGCGAGACTAACGTATAATTTATTGTAATCTCCGATATCGATAAAAAGTGCAAGTAGGTGTGCGCATGTGTCAGGTGTTGTCTGCTGCACAGTCTAGACCCCCGTCCGATGCACTCGGTGCGGTTTTGCAACCTCCCATTACCGCAACGCACGTGGAGAGAGACATATCGTGAGAGGACACCTCCTAGATTGTGTTAAAGTGGGTGTGCATCTGTGCCAGGGATTGTCTGTTACACAGTCTAGAAACCCGAGCGATGCACTCGGTGCGGTCTTGCAACCTCCCATTACCGCAACGCACGTGGAGGCAGACATATCGTGAGAGGACACCTCCTAGATTGTGTTAAAGTGGGTGTGCATCTGTGCCAGGGATTGTCTGTTACACAGTCTAGACACCCGAGCGATGCACTCGGTGCGGTTTTGCAACCTCCCATTACCGCAACGCACGTGGAGAGAGACATATCGTGAAAGGTCACCTCCTAGATTGTGTTAAAGTGGGTGTGCGCATGTGTCAGGTGTTGTCTGTTACACAGTCTAGACACCCGAGCGATGCACTCGGTGCGGTCTTGCAACCTCCCATTACCGCAACGCACGTGGAGAGAGACATATCGTGAAAGGTCACCTCCTAGATTGTGTTAAAGTGGGTGTGCGCATGTGCCAGGGATTGTCTGTTACACAGTCTAGACACCCGAGCGATGCACTCGGTGCGGTCTTGCAACCTCCCATTACCGCAACGCACGTGGAGAGAGACATATCGTGAAAGGTCACCTCCTAGATTGTGTTAAAGTGGGTGTGCATCTGTGCCAGGGATTGTCTGTTACACAGTCTAGAAACCCGAGCGATGCACTCGGTGCGGTCTTGCAACCTCCCATTACCGCAACGCACGTGGAGGCAGACATATCGTGAGAGGACACCTCCTAGATTGTGTTAAAGTGGGTGTGCACCTGTGCCAGGGATTGTCTGTTACACAGTCTAGAAAACCCGAGCGATGAACTCGGTGCGGTTTTGCAACCTCCCATTACCGCAACGCACGTGGAGGCAGACATATCGTGAGAGGACACCTCCTAGATTGTGTTAAAGCGGGTGTGCGCATGTGCCAGGTGTTGTCTGCTGCACAGTCCAAACACCCGTCCAATGCACTCGGTGCGGTCTTGCAACCTCCCATTACCGCAACGCACGTGGAGGCAGACATATCGTGAGAGGACACCTCCTAGATTGTGTTAAAGTGGGTGTGCATCTGTGCCAGGGATTGTCTGTTACACAGTCTAGAAACCCGAGCGATGCACTCGGTGCGGTTTTGCAACCTCCCATTACCGCAACGCACGTGGAGGCAGACATATCGTGAGAGGACACCTCCTAGATTGTGTTAAAGTGGGTGTGCACCTGTGCCAGGGATTGTCTGTTACACAGTCTAGAAACCCGAGCGATGCACTCGGTGCGGTTTTGCAACCTCCCATTACCGCAACGCACGTGGAGGCAGACATATCGTGAGAGGACACCTCCTAGATTGTGTTAAAGCGGGTGTGCGCATGTGCCAGGGATGGTCTGTTACACAGTCTAGACACCCGAGCGATGCACTCGGTGCGGTCTTGCAACCTCCCATTACCGCAACGCACGTGGAGAGAGACATATCGTGAGAGGACACCTCCTAGATTGTGTTAAAGTGGGTGTGCACCTGTGCCAGGGATTGTCTGTTACACAGTCTAGACACCCGAGCGATGCACTCGGTGCTTTCTTGCAACCTCCCATTACCGCAACGCACGTGGAGAGAGACATATCGTGAAAGGTCACCTCCTAGATTGTGTTAAAGTGGGTGTGCGCATGTGCCAGGGATTGTCTGTTACACAGTCTAGACACCCGAGCGATGCACTCGGTGCGGTCTTGCAAACTCCCATTACCGCAACACACGTGGAGAGAGACATATCGTGAAAGGTCACCTCCTAGATTGTGTTAAAGCGGGTGTGCGCATGTGCCAGGGATTGTCTGTTACACAGTCTAGAAACCCGAGCGATGCACTCGGTGCGGTCTTGCAACCTCCCATTACCGCAACGCACGTGGAGAGAGACATATCGTGAAAGGTCACCTCCTAGATTGTGTTAAAGTGGGTGTGCGCATGTGCCAGGGATTGTCTGTTACACAGTCTAGACACCCGAGCGATGCACTCGGTGCGGTCTTGCAACCTCCCATTACCGCAACGCACGTGGAGAGAGACATATCGTGAAAGGTCACCTCCTAGATTGTGTTAAAGTGGGTGTGCGCATGTGCCAGGGATTGTCTGTTACACAGTCTAAACACCCGAGCGATGCACTCGGTGCGGTCTTGCAACCTCCCATTACCGCAACGCACGTGGAGAGAGACATATCGTGAAAGGTCACCTCCTAGATTGTGTTAAAGTGGGTGTGCACCTGTGCCAGGGATTGTCTGTTACACAGTCTAGACACCCGAGCGATGCACTCGGTGCGGTCTTGCAACCTCCCATTACCGCAACGCACGTGGAGAGAGACATATCGTGAAAGGTCACCTCCTAGATTGTGTTAAAGTGGGTGTGCACCTGTGCCAGGGATTGTCTGTTACACAGTCTAGACACCCGAGCGATGCACTCGGTGCGGTCTTGCAACCTCCCATTACCGCAACGCACGTGGAGAGAGACATATCGTGAGAGGACACCTCCTAGATTGTGTTAAAGTGGGTGTGCACCTGTGCCAGGGATTGTCTGTTACACAGTCTAGACACCCGAGCGATGCACTTGGTGCGGTCTTGCAACCTCCCATTACCGCAACGCACGTGGAGAGAGACATATCGTGAAAGGTCACCTCCTAGATTGTGTTAAAGTGGGTGTGCGCATGTGCCAGGGATTGTCTGTTACACAGTCTAGACACCCGAGCGATGCACTCGGTGCGGTCTTGCAACCTCCCATTACCGCAACGCACGTGGAGAGAGACATATCGTGAGAGGACACCTCCTAGATTGTGTTAAAGCGGGTGTGCGCATGTGCCAGGTGTTGTCTGCTGCACAGCCGAAACACCCGTCCAATGCACTCGGTGCGGTCTTGCAACCTCCCATTACCGCAACGCACGTGGAGAGAGACATATCGTGAGAGGACACCTCCTAGATTGTGTTAAAGTGGGTGTGCGCATGTGCCAGGGATTGTCTGTTACACAGTCTAGACACCCGAGCGATGCACTCGGTGCGGTCTTGCAACCTCCCATTACCGCAACGCACGTGGAGAGAGACATATCGTGAAAGGTCACCTCCTAGATTGTGTTAAAGTGGGTGTGCACCTGTGCCAGGGATTGTCTGTTACACAGTCTAGACACCCGAGCGATGCACTCGGTGCGGTCTTGCAACCTCCCATTACCGCAACGCACGTGGAGAGAGACATATCGTGAAAGGTCACCTCCTAGATTGTGTTAAAGTGGGTGTGCGCATGTGCCAGGGATTGTCTGTTACACAGTCTAGACACCCGAGCGATGCACTCGGTGCGGTCTTGCAACCTCCCATTACCGCAACGCACGTGGAGAGAGACATATCGTGAAAGGTCACCTCCTAGATTGTGTTAAAGTGGGTGTGCGCATGTGCCAGGGATTGTCTGTTACACAGTCTAGACACCCGAGCGATGCACTCGGTGCGGTCTTGCAACCTCCCATTACCGCAACGCACGTGGAGAGATTCATATCGTGAAAGGTCACCTCCTAGATTGTGTTAAAGTGGGTGTGCGCATGTGCCAGGGATTGTCTGTTACACAGTCTAGACACCCGTCCGATGCACTCGGTGCGGTTTTGCAACCTCCCATTACCGCAACGCACGTGGAGGCAGACGTATCGTGAGAGGACACCTCCTAGATTGTGTTAAAGTGGGTGTGCGCATGTGCCAGGGATTGTCTGTTACACAGTCTAGACACCCGAGCGATGCACTCGGTGCGGTCTTGCAACCTCCCATTACCGCAACGCACGTGCAGAGAGACATATCGTGAAAGGTCACCTCCTAGATTGTGTTAAAGTGGGTGTGCGCATGTGCCAGGGATTTTCTGTTACACAGTCTAGAAACCCGAGCGATGCACTCGGTGCGGTCTTGCAACCTCCCATTACCGCAACGCACGTGGAGAGAGACATATCGTGAAAGGTCACCTCCTAGATTGTGTTAAAGTGGGTGTGCACCTGTGCCAGGGATTGTCTGTTACACAGTCTAGAAACCCGAGCGATGCACTCGGCGCGGTCTTGCAACCTCCCATTACCGCAACGCACGTGGAGAGAGACATATCGTGAAAGGTCACCTCCTAGATTGTGTTAAAGTGGGTGTGCGCATGTGCCAGGGATTGTCTGTTACACAGTCTAGACACCCGAGCGATGCACTCGGTGCGGTCTTGCAACCTCCCATTACCGCAACGCACATGGAGAGAGACATATCGTGAAAGGTCACCTCCTAGATTGTGTTAAAGTGGGTGTGCGCATGTGCCAGGGATTGTCTGTTACACAGTCTAGACACCCGTCCGATGCACTCGGTGCGGTTTTGCAACCTCCCATTACCGCAACGCACGTGGAGGCAGACGTATCGTGAGAGGACACCTCCTAGATTGTGTTAAAGTGGGTGTGCACCTGTGCCAGGGATTGTCTGTTACACAGTCTAGACACCCGAGCGATGCACTCGGTGCGGTCTTGCAACCTCCCATTACCGCAACGCACGTGGAGAGAGACATATCGTGAAAGGTCACCTCCTAGATTGTGTTAAAGTGGGTGTGCGCATGTGCCAGGGATTGTCTGTTACACAGTCTAGACACCCGTCCGATGCACTCGGTGCGGTTTTGCAACCTCCCATTACCGCAACGCACGTGGAGGCAGACGTATCGTGAGAGGACACCTCCTACATTGTGTTAAAGTGGGTGTGCACCTGTGCCAGGGATTGTCTGTTACACAGTCTAGACACCCGAGCGATGCACTCGGTGCGGTCTTGCAACCTCCCATTACCGCAACGCACGTGGAGAGAGACATATCGTGAGAGGACACCTCCTAGATTGTGTTAAAGTGGGTGTGCGCATGTGTCAGGTGTTGTCTGTTACACAGTCTAGACACCCGAGCGATGCACTCGGTGCGGTCTTGCAACCTCCCATTACCGCAACGCACGTGGAGAGAGACAT
>JBAIZL010000126.1:272500-282500 GCA_036971475.1 Prosapia bicincta
AATTTAAATTATTTAATTATGTATTGTGTGGATTTAGGTTATTTAAAAACTTAGCACCAATGGATATTAATAATTGTATTTTTTATTTTGAGGGAAAAAAGAATTCTTAATGTGAAAGTTTGTTTATCAGGGCCATACGTGTCTCTGAATGTGTGTGTGTGTGTGTGTGTGTGTGTGTGTGTGTGTGTGTGTGTGTGTGTGTGTGTGTGTGTGTGTGTGTGTGTGTGTGTGTGTGTGTGTGTGTGTGTGTGTGTGTGTGTGTGTGTGTGTGTGTGTGTGTGTGTGTGTGTGTGTGTGTGTGTGTGTGTGTGTGTGTGTGTGTGTGTGTGTGTGTGTGTGTGTGTGTGTGTGTGTGTGTGTGTGTGTGTGTGTGTGTGTGTGTGTGTGTGTGTGTGTGTGTGTGTGTGTGTGTGTGTGTGTGTGTGTGTGTGTGTGTGTGTGTGTGTGTGTGTGTGTGTGTGTGTGTGTGTGTGTGTGTGTGTGTGTGTGTGTGTGTGTGTGTGTGTGTGTGTGTGTGTGTGTGTGTGTGTGTGTGTGTGTGTGTGTGTGTGTGTGTGTGTGTGTGTGTGTGTGTGTGTGTGTGTGTGTGTGTGTGTGTGTGTGTGTGTGTGTGTGTGTGTGTGTGTGTGTGTGTGTGTGTGTGTGTGTGTGTGTGTGTGTGTGTGTGTGTGTGTGTGTGTGTGTGTGTGTGTGTGTGTGTGTGTGTGTGTGTGTGTGTGTGTGTGTGTGTGTGTGTGTGTGTGTGTGTGTGTGTGTGTGTGTGTGTGTGTGTGTGTGTGTGTGTGTGTGTGTGTGTGTGTGTGTGTGTGTGTGTGTGTGTGTGTGTGTGTGTGTGTGTGTGTGTGTGTGTGTGTGTGTGTGTGTGTGTGTGTGTGTGTGTGTGTGTGTGTGTGTGTGTGTGTGTGTGTGTGTGTGTGTGTGTGTGTGTGTGTGTGTGTGTGTGTGTGTGTGTGTGTGTGTGTGTGTGTGTGTGTGTGTGTGTGTGTGTGTGTGTGTGTGTGTGTGTGTGTGTGTGTGTGTGTGTGTGTGTGTGTGTGTGTGTGTGTGTGTGTGTGTGTGTGTGTGTGTGTGTGTGTGTGTGTGTGTGTGTGTGTGTGTGTGTGTGTGTGTGTGTGTGTGTGTGTGTGTGTGTGTGTGTGTGTGTGTGTGTGTGTGTGTGTGTGTGTGTGTGTGTGTGTGTGTGTGTGTGTGTGTGTGTGTGTGTGTGTGTGTGTGTGTGTGTGTGTGTGTGTGTGTGTGTGTGTGTGTGTGTGTGTGTGTGTGTGTGTGTGTGTGTGTGTGTGTGTGTGTGTGTGTGTGTGTGTGTGTGTGTGTGTGTGTGTGTGTGTGTGTGTGTGTGTGTGTGTGTGTGTGTGTGTGTGTGTGTGTGTGTGTGTGTGTGTGTGTGTGTGTGTGTGTGTGTGTGTGTGTGTGTGTGTGTGTGTGTGTGTGTGTGTGTGTGTGTGTGTGTGTGTGTGTGTGTGTGTGTGTGTGTGTGTGTGTGTGTGTGTGTGTGTGTGTGTGTGTGTGTGTGTGTGTGTGTGTGTGTGTGTGTGTGTGTGTGTGTGTGTGTGTGTGTGTGTGTGTGTGTGTGTGTGTGTGTGTGTGTGTGTGTGTGTGTGTGTGTGTGTGTGTGTGTGTGTGTGTGTGTGTGTGTGTGTGTGTGTGTGTGTGTGTGTGTGTGTGTGTGTGTGTGTGTGTGTGTGTGTGTGTGTGTGTGTGTGTGTGTGTGTGTGTGTGTGTGTGTGTGTGTGTGTGTGTGTGTGTGTGTGTGTGTTCGCGCGCGCGCGCGGGTTTTGAAAACTATATCGCCTTATCTTCTCGAAACAGTTTAAATTCGGAACGTTTGAGAGAAAGCGAAGATTCTTGGGACACCGCAAGTAACATACCAAGAGTTTACGTACCAAGAAAGTAACTATAGCCTACATAATTTACATATTACGTCAGTATTTTAATATAAAATATTAACTGGATATTGCGACTTGGAATTAAATGCATATAATTGCTGAATAGTGACAGTTTGTTAAATGCTTGATGGTAATTTACGTCTTGTAATTACAAGTTCCGTTACGACGTAAGGGCTTCCGTTTCGCAATCTTCTCGACTTTAGTAATTGCATAGAAACAAACTCAAGGTGTAGAAATAAAGTAACTGCACTTTTTTTGTCCTATTCAATCCCTACTACTTGTTCATTCTCTCCCTACATTTATCGTACAAATTAGCATCATTAATAAAAAAATACTCATCCGCTCAAGTTCAAATACATTTTGTTAAAAATCTGTAGTGGATGATACATGATGGTAATTAACCTTTTTTCAAATTTTAATTAATTAAATTTAAGCAATTGTTTTTAGTTTCGTAGCGAGTAAATCTTTTCACAAAAGGGTCAAGGTATCCAATATAGTTATGTCGTTCCATTTGGCCTAAAACAAGTGGTAACATATGATTTCATAAAACAGCTGATTCTATGTTATAGGTTATTTTGTAGAACAGCTGTTTTAAAGCACGTTCGCTGCGAAAGGCCTCTAGCGTGAAGTTCACAAAGTTCTAATATATTTTAAAATGTAATACTATGGTTTTGCTTTAGAAATAAAAGAATATAACAATAAAAATTAATTTTGAGTCTTGAAAATGGAAAAAATATTAGTCCGCCATTTTGCGGCAGCAATTTGCGAGTCCCATTATTATCAGTATTTTATTCTTTATGTTATGCATGTAATTATCATTTATAACTGTAATAAATAATACTCACTGAAATAATACATAAACATTATTTCGTGAAATAAAGCTACAAATTTGCTTTTAAAATATTTAGTAAAAATTATATCCAAATGTTTGCGATCGCGTATAGATCAGTGCCTATGAGTGTTTCAGTTCAGACACTGACAACTCTTTCCAGTTGTTTATTCTTGATAATGGCGTGAGTTTGGCTTAGTAAACACATCCCGTGCATAAATATTAGTAACTTTCCCAATGTTCTCTAAAACTATGTGTTCAAGGATTAGAGTGAACCAGTCATATGGTTGATTTTCTCCCGGGAATGAAACGATAAATTTACTGTTCTTTGCAAACGGATTGCTTATGTTACTTTATTTATGGCAATTGTTATTATATAATAAAATGTAACTAAAATAAAATTGTTCCTTGCTTAAATGATATTTTACTATTAAGTAGGATTTGACCTAATTTTCTTTCTCTCACACCACTTGTTTTTTTGTCTATTTTTATAAAAGAAATATAAGTAGTAACTTAGATGAAGAGAATTAATTGGATGTAAGAATAAGTGACATACGAACACCTACATAAAGTAGCCGCAATACCTTTTTTTACTAACCTCGTGTACATTTCGAATATAAAATAACCATCTTCAGAATCAACAAGAACGAAATGATGTTTCGTTAATGAGTTAATGATGGTTGTATCTAACCAACTGCGAACTCAACACAATCCAAGGGAACAATGATTGGTGAAGTCCCATCACAATTAACCTGTGGCTGCAGGCTATGATGATTTATAAGGTCGCGATTAACTAGGGCAGTTTGTACAGCCACCAGTCGCACAGGCGGGAGACAAACTTAAAACTGTGGAAGTTGTAATTGGTGGAGTTGGAAAAATATTTAATTACGCGATATATATATATATATATATATATATATATATATATATATATATATATATATATATATGGACATATAAAAACATAAAACATAATAACACCCTCTATTTCTAATTTGTACTAACCTTATGGAACTCAGACGGAATAAAGAACAAAATTATGATCATAATTCGCAAGCAACTGAAGCTAAGAGCTTGTGTTTTTGTGTTATTTTTTATAAATTATTGACACGGCGAACTTCGTACAGCCTAAAAATCAATGGATGTCTTGTTAACTTGACCTAAACTTAACTTTGTATTTATGAACGTAAATGCAGACCCGGCATACGTTGTCCTGCCTTACCAATAAATATTCAATTCGTACTGGAATAAATTTTTTTAAAAAAATATTTCCAAAGAATAATGTGTATTGCAATGTACAACAATATTCAATAGACAAAATATATTTTAATAGTTGCATCTATTCTCAATGTCAATATAAGTGACTGAAACGTCGGTCAGAAAAGTAATCGGTAACATTTTTGGATATTTTGTGTGTGAAAAATATCAACTTAGGCTCCGCCAATCGGGCTACAAATATGCCCGAACCTTCCCAGAAGTGCATTCAATAACTTCCCAAAGTTTCGTCCATCGGATGAACGGTTTAGGAAGACATAAAAGGCATATATGCATTTTTATTTATATAAATTAACTAAAAGTTATTCTAAATTAAGGAAAAGAAATGTTGGTAAAATGTTACTAAAAGGTTTATATATTAAACTAGGCATTTGTAGGGGCAAATGCCCCTATTCATATTCAAACAGATTTTAAACTTTTGTAATAATTTTTTGTAACAAATTTTATTTTTAATAATAATTATTTTATTTTAACTCAAATTTTCCATAACATAATTTCCTCATAAACTGTATTTTTTTGTAAATGTGTTTTCAATTTGATTTTTTTTTTTACCTATCGTATTTTCAATACGTAGCCCTATCTTCAATCTATTTTGAGATGTTAGACTTTATGCAACATAAAGTTGATCATGTGTAAAAACAGCTTCGGTCGATTGAAACCTTACTTATAGTTATTGAAAATGTAAGTCTTAGAGGAAATTGGTTCCTTTTCGTTTGAAATGACATATTAGGATCTGTTCGTATTAATTTAGTTATTGGTAAAAATATGTTTCCTTTTACAGAACCAGTGATTATTTCTAATTTAATACACTTGTCAAACATATCTAGTACGATAAGACGTACTCCATTAACTAAATCTGATCCCAAGTTGATATTTCTAATTAACCCTTAATACTGTTAAAATATTTCTACTCAGCTGTTTTTATTATAATATTTGTACAGCTGTTTCTCAGCTGAAATATTTGAAAATCCTATTCAGCTGTTTTTCATTTCAATGTATTTCTTATGGAGATTTTTGGTAAATTTAAGTTTCCCAAATCCCTATAAATGGTATAAATCGAGAAAACCCTATATTTTCCCCGCTCCTTCGTGTTAATACCTTTACTGTGAGCCATCTCCCAGCTCTGTACGACCTTCCAAGCTCCCACAATGTTTCTCTCAAAATTCGGCTCACGAAATTATATATATGGATAAGCGCCCAGAGCTAATGCAACTTTAAGGTACGACAATAATTGTGGGCAAAAAAGTGAAGAAATCAGACGAGGTAAATTTTCAGATAAGTACATTGTTTTAACTTGATTATAAAAAGGACACGTTTAAGGATTCTCTACTATCGACAGTTTGCTTCCTCCCTGAAACTAACACAATTCCCCCCCCCCCCAGGAATCCGCGTATCCAGTTGATAAAATGCTAGACATTGTGGAAATGAGTGACTACAATCGTGATGAGTACAAACAACAATATGAAGCCATAAAACGAAATACCAGCTGAATTTTATTGACTTTAAAGCTCAACCAATTGAGATGAAAATAATGAAATTCCTGTTGATATGTTATCATCTTTATCTTCATTTTTCTAAGTATTATACTTGTAACTGTACAAATAACCTATTGAGTGGGTTAAATTACATAATTTATATTACTTTAAAGTTGTGTTACATCATTTCTTTGTACTTTATTACATATTATTTAGGGTTTTTGTTGAAAGGGCGTATTTTTACGAATTTTAATGTTTAACTCTTGAATTTTGTAGTCATTTACGTTCGGTGAATCTTAATTAATTACTTTAGCATTAGTTTACGACTATCCGAACTTTAAATTTTGAATATTTCTGAAAACTTACTGAAACAGAACGTTTTCACAAATTTACAAAATTTAAAGTTCAGATAGTCATACACTAATGTTGGAGGGATTAATGTTAATGTTTATTCACACAGAAACCTTGTTTTACAAACATAGTATAAGTATAACAGATTGCCAAATACGTTTTGTATTACCAATAAAAATATTTTCAACTAGGAATTTTAGTAAACATAAAATGTTGAAAGTTTTTTTTATTTCCCAAAAGTTTTGGAACTATGACTTACGCTCTTTTAACAAAAACCGATTAATTATAGTTTAGGTATAACATTAGCTTACTGATGATAGTGCTGTTACAGAAACATTATCGCTTGTGGTTTGGTGTTTATTAATTAATTATTGCTTGCAAACGAAGTACAGAAGTTTTGTATCAGTGAGCAATTCGTATTATTGTAACAAACACTTGGCGAAGTCTATTTCAAGAAGTTCTGCGAGAAGCTGTGATAAGACGAAAATGATTCTAATGTTTCTACAAGTAATATAAAAAAAATTCAAGTAAATTCCTACATACAGTAATCCAACAGAGAAAAAAAATGTATCTTAGTTTCTTTTCATTTTATAATTACAATTAATATAAATACGTAAATAGGCCTACATATGTCAGAATAACAGTATTAAGTGGCAAAATAGTAAGCGAATTTCTTTGGAATTTTCCATTTTCCTTACTATGTATGGTGTTGGACTGTTATTTTTGTTTGTTACTATTTATACGTTTTTTCGTCGCTTGCATTGTGTTGTAGTTTCTTTTCGCTTTCTTTAGCATTGTCCGTTTGTGAATCAATTTTCGATACTGTTAATCCAGTTTGTTTGTTAATTTTATTCCTTTATTCGTTTTTAATCCTACATCATTATTTATGATATTGTGTGGTAACCATGGCAACAATTTAAAGTTGTACAATGGAGGTTTCGACGACAACCAGATGGGAGCAAAAGAAAAATTCATATACATCTTTTAATTATACATTTACGGCTGGGAAAGTTAGCACAGTTTCAAAGCACTAAACGTCGACCATGGATATACTCAGTTCAAATTCTACTTGAACCCCCAAATTTTTGTAATTTAATTATTGAACAAATATTTGAAAAAAAAAAACTATATTAACATCAATTGTCATTCACTACAAGTTTTAAAACAAGTATTTCAACTTGATTTTATTTTATCAACGGTTGGCAATGTGTACAAGATATGTGTCAGGAGAGTGTGAACTAATAGAAGGGGTTTGTGTTGCACACATGCGCTATGACGTGTTAATAGCTTGTCTGGTAAACTGATCTCAAATTAAAAGGCACAAAACTGTTGTGTTGCGTTTAAGAATTTATTAAAATAAATTTGAATGTAATTATTTTGCAGTGTGTTATTGTGAAGGGGCGGCAGCAGACGCGTCTCCGTTCTTCCTGATTACACTCGTGCATTGAGATTGCGCAAATTTATCATGTGTCGTAGATTAATCAATACCTGGCCGCAATATTTATGGCATGTCCGACCCATTGCCTGCTATCGTCGGTCAGATCCTATTCCTATGCAGTATAATAATATACTTAAAGAATTGCAGCGTTGTGTGTGCATTGTGCACAGACAAGGTCACCGGACATCGGGAGGGGAGAGCCCGTGGTGGCTTTACACTTCATAAATCCAGAAAAAAATTTAATTACTTTAATTTATGACGTCGGAGGCAATAAAACAAGTTGGCAAGAAATGGGCAGATGGAAAGTTGAATTTCAGTTACCTGTTTGTTGGCTTCGGGTAGTATGACGTAATTGTTGAAGGGATCTCATTGGTTCCTATCTTAGAGGTATTTAATCCATGCATTGGTGTAAAGTTATTGTCCACAGAATCAGGTATGAAAAACAAGTAACATAAAAGCAATTCCTTCTTTGGTTAAAAAAAAAAATTAGTTACTTTGTATTAAATAATTACAATTAATATAAATAACCTATTTAGCGTTAAATATTTTAGCCATTTAAACCTTAAGCGTTAAAACAGCTGTTCTACGCATATTTATGACATAAAATCATCTGTTTTATGTAACCATATGTTATCACTTATTTTAAGGCAAATGGAGTGAAAGAACTATATTGCATACCTTGCCCCTTTTTTATGAAAAAGTTTCTCTCCCATATAAAACTAAAATTAATTCATTAAATTTAATGAGTGAATTATTATTAAAAAAAACTCTAACAACATAAAGTGATCTACTACAAGTTTAAAAAAATGTATTTGAACTTGATTGCATGAATAAAAAGTATTTTACTAACGATTGAAAATTTGAAAAGATGTATATATACATATACATATACATATACATATACATATACATATATATGTATATGTATATAAGGAGAGCGTGGGCTAGTAGAAGTAATTGAATAAGCAATATGAGGTACCAACATTATACTAACAGCCAACCTTTAAGTGTAACAGTTATGTTTCAAAACATAAAACCAAAACTTTTAAAACATAATTACAATGATTATTTTCAAGAATTAAAGCCAACAAAGGAAACTTGGCAACACTTTATATACGTAGTTCTAATATTTAATATCGAATTCACTTGATGTAGTCTGCCCTGTATAAAAGCGGAAATACATTTACAGTTTGCGTAACAAAATAGCTCGACCTAGATCCTCCTTCTGGCGAGAGGCTAATTTATACCAAATGGGAATAATTAAATACCATTGTATCCAAGTCTAACATCTAAAATTAGACGATATGAGAGAAATAAATTTATTTTTAATTTAAATACCTTAAGCGCCAAAATAAACAGTACGAAACTGAATCACCTGTAATTGAATGATCGATATAGGGTCATTCTCGGTCTTTTGTAAACTCAGGAGATTTTGTTGTGCCCGGAACCTGCCTTTTCGTTCATAATGTTTCCAGCAAGATGGCGCAATCAGCCGCACTGCCCTAGACAACATTTCTTCCTTCATGAAACTTTTGGCAATAGCCTCATCTCCCTTAGAACAAACCTTCCTTACCCAGCCCAATCCCCGGATCTTACACCACCTGATGCCTACGTCCAGGGAATGATGAAGAAGATTTTCCGGAAGACTTAAGAATCACCATCGTCCAACTACTGTGTAAGTAACCAAGAGACAACCCCTCTTCACTAAAATGATGCAAAACCTTCAAAGACAGATCGAGCAGTGCTTCAAATAGAACGGACGTCACATACGAGTATAACATGTTTATACCCGAGTCTAACCGATTTACCTTCTCTTTTACTTGTATGCATTTGTAAAAATAAGTAAATAAAATAAAATCTTACAACTGTTCAGTACAGGTTATTTTGGTGCATACGGTTCGTGAAAGATTGCTCAACGAGTATTGAAGTCCGCGTACAGGGCGGTGTTTATCTACGTCAGGGGTTCTCAGTCTTTTTGAAAGACTGTACCCCTTAATGACAAATTAAAATTTTGCGTTCCCCCTTGTTGCTGGGGGGGGGGTTAAATTAAATACACTTTTTACATAAAACGACAATATATTTGAAAATATATTTGAAACGCAACAAAAAATTAAAGAGAAGGAAGGGCTTGCTTCTTTTTACATTGTTTCTCAATGTTCGGCCCAAGCTTTGCTGAGTACAACCTCAATTCATTCTCAAAATTAGGCTTGTCTCTGTGCTTACTTTCTAGATATGTCAAGCTAGCAAACCCTCTTTCACACAGGTATGTAGTTGCAAACCCAATAAGAATCTTTACAGCAGTATTTGAAAGCTCTTGGTACGCCTTCCCAGCACCGATCCAAAAATCTAATAACGTAGCCCTAAAATATTTTGTTTAACGTCAGACCACATGATAGTTCGTTTAAACTTTCAATAGCCTCCCCCGCGTAGCCCTTGAAAATTTTTGCGTACCTCGCGAACATTTCACATACTACAATTCCTTAAATAAACATAACTCCCGAGACATTTTACAAAGTTTGTTACGAACTTTCTCCCTGTTGAGGAATAGGTATAGGTAGACCTTCTAAGTCCTATTCCTCAAGCATGCGGCCATGGCTGTACGAAGCCCGAACGCAAGAGCTGTACTATCAACTCGTTTTATAGAACCACTACCATGACGTCATGATATTAGGACGTCAGGTATATGAAGCCAGTAAAATTTCCCGGGCGGGTTAACCTCAACGCTACATTGCAATGTTATCATTTA
>JBAIZL010000126.1:287500-326742 GCA_036971475.1 Prosapia bicincta
CTCTAGATCTTGCTTATGTTAGATGAAACTTACAAAGTGAATATAACGAATTTGACTTTGATGGGATTTGCCATTACAAGCTCTCAACTCTAATACTGCACAATGTTAATTTATTAAATGGTTTTAATAGGTAGATGAAGGATGAAATAAATAAAACAAAATGTTTAACCATTGAATACTAAACACAAAAGAAAGAGTGGGTCAAGAGCAACTACAAGAAAGTACAAATCAGGTAAGGCTGTTACATGTGTAGTTTCAGTGTGTATCTGACGGACAATAAAGTAAAACCTTCATTATAGACGTCTGCTATAGATCCCTTTATTTAAACAAAGTTCTAATCTTTTTTGTATATAAAATTCTAAAATATTGCAGTTTTCTAAAATTTAAACACAAATTTTCAAAATGTTAACTAATATTTTTATTAAATTTCTACTAATAGCACTAATTTTTTTTTATATAGGCTAATAACAGATCACAGATAATTTTGCTTTTTTAAACACTCAACATTTCGAATTTCTTTCCAAAATTCCTTTTCAAGAGCTCAGTTTTAATTAAACAATTATAAAGCATTACTTACAATTTACAAAAAACACAATAACATATAAAACATAATAAAAATCAACAAATTACAAAACTCTTAATAAATATCCATTTACAAAGCCTCTTGACTCAAGATTAACTCAAGACTTGTAAATGGATATACCACTTCAAAAGTGGCAAAGTCCTTTATTATAAATGAATATGTATTACAGTCTTGAAAAGGTTTCTTGTATTATATATTTTCAGGTTTTGTTTCTTGCACAAAATGTATGAAGAGATTTTGGTGTGTAAATGTTTAATAAATTTTGCCCATAACTGTGGTACCTGGTACAAACCTAGATTTCACTCATCAGTTAGCTATATTTGTTCTAAAGTAAGTTAAGTCTGGAAATCCTTTGCAAACTCACATTGTGGCAAATCCAATTAGGAATTATAAAACAAAAGCCAATAGTTTTTTTGTATTTTTTCAAAACCCTGAGGAAACATTTACCAAGGAATTATAAATACTATTTTAAAGGTTAGTCAATTATAAGAGATAAGTTTAAACCTAATTAGAAGTGTTGGTACATTATAATATTTTTTAACACACGTACATGTACATAAACTTACGTACAAGTATCACATTTAGAAATGCGTAGATTTTTTCTCTTATTAATTACTTGAGAGGGTTTCTCCTAGATGAAGATGTATCATGAAGGACGTCACTAAGGTGTACTTCAATCCAAATTACATTCAATATAAGTGACTAGGAGTTAGACACATAAAAATACAAAAACAGAAACTAAAAAGTGGTGTATAATACATTAAAGCAAAACTCAAACTAAAACAATAAATACATTTTACACTCATAATGTGTTGTAAATTTCAACAGACGACTAATTTGAAATTACCTTAAGTAAAACTATAACTCATGAACTTTGTAGTCCATTACGTTGGGTGAAACTTAATCACTTTTACTTAGTTTATGACTATCTGAACTTTAAATTTTGTAGTCCATCACGTTAGGTGAAACTTAATCACTTTTACTTAGTTTATGACTATCTGAACTTTAAATTTTGTAGTCCATTACGTTGGGTGAAACTTAATCACTTTTACTTAGTTTATGACTATCTGAACTTTAAATTTTGTAGTCCATCACGTTAGGTGAAACTTAATCACTTTTACTTAGTTTATGACTATCTGAACTTTAAATTTTGTAGTCCATTACGTTGGGTGAAACTTAATCACTTTTACTTAGTTTATGACTATCTGAACTTTAAATTTTGTAGTCCATCACGTTAGGTGAAACTTAATCACTTTTACTTATTATATGCCTATCTGAACTTTAAATTTTGTAGTCCATTACGTTGGGTGAAACTTAATCACTTTTACTTAGTTTATGACTATCTGAACTTTAAATTTTGTAGTCCATCACGTTAGGTGAAACTTAATCACTTTTACTTAGTTTATGACTATCTGAACTTTAAATTTTGTAGTCCATCACGTTGGGTGAAACTTAATCACTTTTACTTAGTTTATGACTATCTGAACTTTAAATTTTGTAGTCCATTACGTTGGGTGAAACTTCACTTTTACTTAGTTTATGGCTATCTGAACTTTAAATTTTGTAGTCCATTACGTTGGGTGAAACTTAATCACTTTTACTTAGTTTATGACTATCTGAACTTTAAATTTTGTAGCCCATCACGTTAGGTGAAACTTAATCACTTTTACTTAGTTTATGACTATCTGAACTTTAAATTTTGTAGTCCATTACGTTGGGTGAAACTTAATCACTTTTACTTAGTTTATGACTATCTGAACTTTAAATTTTGTAGCCCATCACGTTAGGTGAAACTTAATCACTTTTACTTAGTTTATGACTATCTGAACTTTAAATTTTGTAGTCCATTACGTTGGGTGAAACTTAATCACTTTTACTTAGTTTATGACTATCTGAACTTTAAATTTTGTAGTCCATTACGTTGGGTGAAACTTAATCACTTTTACTTAGTTTATGACTATCTGAACTTTAAATTTTGTAGTCCATTACGTTGGGTGAAACTTAATCACTTTTACTTAGTTTATGACTATCTGAACTTTAAATTTTGTAGTCTATCACGTTGGGTGAAACTTAATCACTTTTACTTAGTTTATGACTATCTGAACTTTAAATTTTGTAGTCCATTACGTTGGGTGAAACTTAATCACTTTTACTTAGTTTATGGCTATCTGAACTTTAAATTTTGTAGTCCATTACGTTGGGTGAAACTTAATCACTTTTACTTAGTTTATGACTATCTGAACTTTAAATTTTGTAGCCCATCACGTTAGGTGAAACTTAATCACTTTTACTTAGTTTATGACTATCTGAACTTTAAATTTTGTAGTCCATTACGTTGGGTGAAACTTAATCACTTTTACTTAGTTTATGACTATCTGAACTTTAAATTTTGTAGTCCATTACGTTGGGTGAAACTTAATCACTTTTACTTAGTTTATGACTATCTGAACTTTAAATTTTGTAGTCCATTACGTTGGGTGAAACTTAATCACTTTTACTTAGTTTATGACTATCTGAACTTTAAATTTTGTAGTCCATCACGTTGGGTGAAACTTAATCACTTTTACTTAGTTTATGACTATCTGAACTTTAAATTTTGTAGTCCATTACGTTGGGTGAAACTTAATCACTTTTACTTAGTTTATGGCTATCTGAACTTTAAATTTTGTAGTCCATTACGTTGGGTGAAACTTAATCACTTTTACTTAGTTTATGACTATCTGAACTTTAAATTTTGTAGCCCATCACGTTAGGTGAAACTTAATCACTTTTACTTAGTTTATGACTATCTGAACTTTAAATTTTGTAGTCCATTACGTTGGGTGAAACTTAATCACTTTTACTTAGTTTATGACTATCTGAACTTTAAATTTTGTAGCCCATCACGTTAGGTGAAACTTAATCACTTTTACTTAGTTTATGACTATCTGAACTTTAAATTTTGTAGTCCATTACGTTGGGTGAAACTTAATCACTTTTACTTAGTTTATGACTATCTGAACTTTAAATTTTGTAGTCCATTACGTTGGGTGAAACTTAATCACTTTTACTTAGTTTATGACTATCTGAACTTTAAATTTTGTAGTCCATTACGTTGGGTGAAACTTAATCACTTTTACTTAGTTTATGACTATCTGAACTTTAAATTTTGTAGTACATTACGTTGGGTGAAACTTAATCACTTTTACTTAGTTTATGACTATCTGAACTTTAACTTTTGTAAATTTTTTTAAACTTACTGAGCCAGAACGTTTTTGATTGCTATGTGGCGTTCTTCATCAGTGTCTTCTGCTTGGAGTTGTTGGGTCTATGCGGCGACAGTTTAAAAATCAGGTTTATGATATTATCAAAGAGTATGTGTGATTTGTATTGGGTTTGTTTTTGTTATTATGTATGTATATATTAAAATGTTTATACATTTAGTGCCTGTACAACACTAAAATTAACAAATGCATCACAATGCCATACATAAACAGAACATCAAATAAAATAGCCAACAAATTTGAAACAACAGGATACAAAATAGCATACAAAACTAATAACAAGTTACAATACAAAATACAACACAACACCCACAACAAAGATAAACTACAAGCACCAGGCATATACAAATTAAACTGCAACAATTTCAACAAAATTCTACATTGGACAAACAGGTCGCAGCTTCAAACAAAGAGTCGAGGAACTCAAACAAAACACCAACTCAGCATTTTACAATCACATAAAAGAAACAGGACACAAATACTCAGACATTTGCCATAACCTAGAAATCCTACACATCAACAAAAAGGACAACTTATCAACACACTAGAACAATATGAAATTTACAGATACACAAAAACACAAAGTACAAACATATTAAACGAACAAACACAATACAAATCACACATACTCTTTGATACTGTCGAAAACTCTCACCGCTTTTTAATAATATAATTCTAGTTCAGAAAGTTGAGAACACAACAATCATCAAAACACAATTAATTATCGATTGAAGGAACCAATTGTGTGGTTGTATTTGGGCCCAATAAAGTTTAGAAGCATGGGTAGTTTTAGCATGAATGCTAATTCTAGTTTTTAATTTTAAATATTCTAAATAAATGGGATAAAAACTTATCTAATAATAAAAATTCCAAGAATAAATAAAATAACATTTTATTGTTTTAAAATTAAACAAATTATAATTTTATTAAACCTAAAAACTCATGATGGCATAACACAAGCCATAACTGTCCATAGTTGTAATGCTAAATATAATTCTGTCCTGAATACTAGAACCTGAAAAAAGTAAAATTTCAATATCAATTCAATGTAAACGTAGCATTAAAAACATATTTTTTAAAATATTTCCCCATAAATTATTAAAAGCTAATGAGTTCAACTAACACATAGAATGCATTTACTGATTTTAATGAGGTTTTAGTAGTGTACAATAATATCTTTTAGGGATAAAAAGCAAATTTAAAATTAACAGAGTTTTGGTTTTGTCTTATTAATATTTAAACACATATTTAATATTCTTTTAATTAATTCTGATAATAATTAACCTAAGGTTTTTTAAAACATAACAACACTTCTATAGATTACAACTTTTAAATTATAAAAGCGTCCACATAGAATTGATTTAAATTGAATAAATAAAACTACTACGAGTGGTGTTGGCAAAGGTAGGGCAAGATAAGCTGCATTCGTGTGGGCCGGCCACAAGTGTGTGGGCATCTCTGTCAGTCATATCAACATTTCTGTACATCAAATTATCTTAATTAAATCATTTACAGGATAATTGGGTATTGTCAGTACAAACAAGGTGGGTTTGTTGACATTTAATAATTACATAAAGCATGCTAAAACTATCTGGAAAAGATCATATCTAGAAACATGCTAACGTGGGCAAATGTGAATGAAAAAATAAAGGTCTAAAAACGCAATAAAAAAGAAACATAACATGGTTTCATGAAGAAATGGTTATAACTGGAATAACTCATTCGGCCGTTCGTGCCCCTTATTTAGTACAATAATTTTATAAATAATACGTAAATTCTCAAAAATATATCTAACGTATGAAGAAAAGTTTTACTTATAATGAATAATAAATCTTCATTTTGTATAAATATATTTGTCTAAGTATATTATTTTTATCCTCGTGGTTTTGCTGCACACGACAATTAGTGACACGTTTCAAATGGGTAAATAAAAGTAAAAACATTTGTTTTACTGCATAGTTTTGAAATATATCAAAACACAAAATAAAAACATATGAATGAATGAACCAAATACAAATTCACATACACTTTGTAATCACAACATAAAACCGCTGCACAAACACTGCCTTGTAGTATAGTCCGCTTTGATATCTTGTGAGATGGAAAAGAGTATTTATTATAAATTTAATTTAATTATAAAAATGAACAATCGTATTATCCTAAGCTTAAATTTAATATTTTTATGTTTTCAACAACTAGTTCTCTAACTTCTTGACATTGTCTAAAGCATGGTTTCCCAAACTGAGTGCTCAGCCCCCTTAGGGGGCACGAAGGCAAGTCAGGAGGGCTCAAGACCAGATGGAAAATAGTAAGAGAAATTCTCACTAAGTTAAAATTTAAGTACAAAATTTATAAAAATTTAAAACTAAATTTACAACCTTAGATTTTTTTAGATAAGTAATTTATTGATCAAGATGTTAAAAAAATTTTAATGAAATGTATGCATTTATAAAAGAAATATAAGTAAAGGTTGTGCAAATTTTGTAAACTTGAAATTAAATCAACATGATAGCTTGAAAAGAATAATAGTACAAAAGTGTCGCGAAACGAATGTTTGCGTTCAATGTGGCAACAGCAACACAATGGACAAATCTTCATAAATCTTCTAAATGTGTTCTATAATTAAAGAATAATGTATACTATAATATTATATATGTATGTTTACGGAATGCATTTATTTGAAAAATCAGGGAAAATGTTCACTAAAAATATGAAGGTCTTGTAGCAAATTGTAAATTTTCATTTGCAAAGGCTACGACGCATCCATAAAGAAATTTTGAGAGTTAGACCCCCCCCCCTTAAACGTTCCTTGAGAACCTCAGCTCCCATTACAGCGAATCTCTCATGAATATAAGCCAATGTTAAACCATTTGCCTAACTCTTCACAAACTTTTATCTCAAAAATATGTGGCTATTCTCAAAAGGCGTTTAGGCACACAGAAGTATTTTACGGCCAATGTATGTGCATATTTATTAACATCTCCCAACTTAAAGTTATATGAAGTGTTATGAGAATTTGAAATTTTGTTCAAAGTGGTCATTTAAAATATTTTTTTTTAGTTTATAAAAGATTAAAAACAATCTTATAATTGTAGGGGGGTCCACAAAACCCCTCAGTGTCACTGTAACATTGATTATTTAATTTCCTCAACATCAATATGTTACAAATATTGTTACAAATAATCCAGTCTGTGTTTATACAGTTTATAGAAATTCTCATCATTTAGGGCTAATTCAGAAAATAGCTTCGTATAAGGTCGACATTTGCCAATAAATCTGGTTTCAGTAGTTATTATTTAAATTTTTATTTCATAAAGTTACACGCATGGGTACCCATATGAAAGTTTCTACGGGGGCTGGATGCGACGGAATTGCTTACTAAAACATTAACAGCTGAAATATTCAAGTTTTAACCTTATTTAACCTAAAACTATAGTACAGTAACAGCAAAATACGAGTGCCCCTGAACGCCAGGTAGTCTCACTCACACAAATGCAGAGGATTAGGACGGGCAGCATTCCCCTCCTTCCCGGCGCTTTGTTTATTAGTCACCTAGTGGTGCTTCCTTGATCAAACTCTAATATTTTTAATATGATAAAACACTTCAGAAAGTTAAGCAAAAATTAATTCTGCACGTTATTACAAGAAAATTTATACCAAACAGAGTACATTTTATTACCACTGTTCATGAGGGGATAACATGAAATAAAAATCTGTTAACTGTACTGGCATTAGCTAAAGGAAAACCCCGTACTTAAAATACGTTAAAGTGTCTCTTAACTATTCAAGTGAATCGTGGGCTGTTAAAAAGAATCAATATTTACTATGACAACTTAATAAGTTAGAGTTTGGTTAGAAGATAGCACTAAGTGACGAATGGAGAGGAAATACTGCGTTCGTAAGGGCGAGTGTGCGTGCGTCCAGGGGGATTCGCATTTTGCAATGCTACTTACAAAGTTCCAGGCCACGGCATTTAATGTATAAAGAAAATAAACACAATATTCCAATTACTCGTAAAATAATATCTATCAAGTAATATTAAACAATAATATGTAAATATTCAAGGAAAACACATATCTTTTGTAGAAAAATATTTTAGTCATATGTCATGTCCTACAATTCACCAATTTTTAAAATAACTTTCTCAAAAAAAAGACTCACTGTTTTACAAATGACGATATTTACTTTGTTTTTTATAAATATGGGGAGTAAAGCAAAGGACGCGCCCTCCCCTTGCCCCCAGGTACTGGTGCCCATGGTTACATGAATTAGAAGATAATGTAAATACAAAATGTTTTTATTTACCTTATTTAAAAAGTACTTCACTGAAGTTGCTGGTAACGTTTCTTAGTTTTAATCCATAATTCCGTCTTGTGTTTGGATTTCAAATCTGTAGCAGGCATAACGGCTTCGTCAGAACCCAGTCCCGCTCTGTCGGGTCTTTGTTCTACTAAAATCTAGAAAAGAAAAAATCAAACATGGATAAAAATGCAATGAGCACATGATAAAATACATGAAACACACCCTTACAATTAGATTCTGAAGAGAAATAACTTTAAAGTTTAAATGCTTTTAGCTAAATATTTAACTTGATAGTAGTCTCGGAAAGCGCTGCGCGCTCAGGCTGCCGGCGACCCTTATAACCCTGTGTATTGTTACCACTTGGCCTGGCAAGTAGTCACTGATTGTGTACTTCTCAATGAAAACTTATTTATTCAATTCCTTCTATTAGTCCACACTTTCCTTAAATATATAATTCTTTTTCATATTTTCAATCGTTAGTAAAATACTTTTTATTCATTCACTCAAGTTCAAAACTTGTGGACGAGTTGTTTATACAGTTTTTTCTAATATTAATCACTTAATATTAATTGTAGTATTATACAGGAGATAATTTTTCACAAAAGGGGCAAGGTATGCAATATAGTTATTTCGTCCCATTTGCCTTAAAATAAGTGATAACATGTGATTTCATAAAACAGCTGTTTTAATGCATAGGTTATGTTACTGTACTTATATTAATTGCAATTATTTAATAAAAAGTAACTAAAATAAAATTTTAATTCAGATTATTACATTTATTAACTAATTAGTTTTAGTTTTATATAGCAGAAAAACTTTTTACAAAAGGGGCAAGGTATGCAATATAGTTATTTTGTCCCATTTAGCTTAAAATAATTGATAACAAAGGATTTTATAAAACAGCTGATTTTATTATACGCTATGCGATTTTACAGCTGTTTTAATACATAGGTTATGTTACTTTACTTATATTAACTGTAATTATTTAACAAGAAGTAGGCCTGACTCAAATAACTTTTTTCTTTGTTGACCTAAATAGGAATTGACTTTTAAAAAGTTTGCATAACTTGTTGGTTCATAAGAATATCAATAAAATATTGTAATTTAACTGAAACGAGAATAAATACGTAACATGAACCAAAAAAATTAAATTCAATCTATTTATGCCAAAAGGCAAAAAAATATTTTAGTCCTTTTAAATAATTAATTACAATTAATATAAATAAAGTAACAACCTATGCATTAAAACAGCTGTTCTACAACGTAACCTATAACATAAAATCAGCTGTCTTATGAAATCATATGTTGACACTTATGTTAACCCGAATAGAACAAAATATCTACACTGCATACCATGCCTCTTTTGTGAAAAGTTTTTTCTCCCATATAAAACTAAAATTAATACATTAAATTTAATTAAGGAACTAATATATAAAGAGACTGTATTAACATCAAATGTCATCCACTACAAGTAAAAAATATGTATTTGAACTTGAGTGGACGAATAAAAAGTATTTTATTAACGACTGAAAAGACATATATAAGGAGAGTGTGAACTAACAGAAGGAACTGAAAAAATATTAAAATGTACCACAAATGTAACATTTAATCGGACTGCATCAGCCAAATAAATGTATTATAACTGTTGATTTTAAATGTAATTAAAGATGGGATTCACGTTAAACCCAAGATCTAACTTTGAAACAAAAATTTTATTGTAAAATGGAAAAGTAAATTCTAACATTTTCAGTTGGTTTTCTTGTAGGACTGATTTTACGGACATAAACTTCAGTCGTGCAGGGGAGAGAGTTTATTGAGGTGGAAAGAGGTTCAATAAAAGCGAACAATAACAAAAGACATTCGGTACAGGGGAAGGTAAATGCCCTGGAGGACGGGGGAGAGAGCGTCCTTGTGCGGAGAAGGTCGCGAACTTGGCCTCCATTTATGGGGGCAATCAATAAGGCCAGTCTAGACCCATCGATCTGCGATACCGCCAGACGTGCTACAGGTGTCTAAACTGTTTGTCTTACTACAGTCAAGCATCCAGGTTTCTCTAACTTATTTATAGTCTTCATCAGAGTTATAAAGAAGCCTTTATACGAGTCGCAACCCCTCGAGGTTTGACACCGCGATCTAACGTCAACTCAAAACCAGCGATGGCTTCAAACAAGTAATATGATCAAAAACAATTTTAAGCCAATTCCTACTCAAGTCAACAAAGAAAATATCTATTTTAATATCTTTTTCTTAAATAATTACAATTAATATAAACAAAGTAAAATAACATAGCTTTAAAACATCTGTTCTAACAAGTAACCTATAACATAAAATTAGCTGCTTTATTAAATCATATGTTATTACTTATTTTAAGTGGACGAAATAACTGTATTGCATACCTTGCGCCGTTTGTGAAAAGGTTTTCCCGTATAACACTAAAATTAATTCACTAAAATTAGTTATTGAATTAATATTTGAAACAAATTATATGGACATCAAGTGTCATTCACTAGAACCATTAAAAAATATATATTTGAACTTGAATAAATGAATAAAAAATATTTTATTATCGAATGAAAATTTGAACAAATACACACATAAATAGGAGTGTGAACTAAAAGAAGGGAACTGATATACGTTCCTCAATAATAGAAGGGAACTGATATACGTTCCTCACTAATAGAAAGGAACTGATATAAGTTCCACACTAATAGAAGGGAACTGATATAAAATCCTTACTAATAGAAGGGAACTGATACAAGTTGCCCACTAATATAAGGGAACTGATATAAAATCCTCACTAATAAAAGGAAACTGATGTAAGTTCCACATTAATAGAAGGGAACTGATACACGTTCCTCAATAATAGAAGGGAACTGATATACGTTCCTCACTAATAGAAGGGAACTGATATAAAATCCTTACTAATAGAAGGGAACTGATACAAGTTGCCCACTAATATAAGGGAACTGATATAAAATCCTCACTAATAAAAGGAAACTGATGTAAGTTCCACACTAATTGAAGGGAACTGATACACGTTCCTCAATAATAGAAGGGAACTGATATAAGTTCCTCACTAATAGAAGGGAACTGATATAAAATCCTCACTAATATAAGGGAACTGATGTAAGTTCCACACTAATAGAAGGGAACTGATACACGTTCCTCAATAATAGAAGGGAACTGATATAAGTTCCTCACTAATAGAAGGGAACTGATATAAAATCCTCACTAATAAAAGGGAACTGATATAAGTTCCACACTAATAGAAGGGAACTAATACAAGTTGCCCACTAATATAAGGGAACTGATATAAAATCCTCACTAATAAAAGGAAACTGATGTAAGTTCCACACTAATAGAAGGGAACTGATACACGTTCCTCAATAATAGAAGGGAACTGATATAAGTTCCTCACTAATAGAAGGGAACTGATATAAAATCCTCACTAATATAAGGGAACTGATGTAAGTTCCACACTAATAGAAGGGAACTGATACACGTTCCTCAATAATAGGAGGGAACTGATATAAGTTCCTCACTAATAGAAGGGAACTGATATAAAATCCTCACTAATAAAAGGAAACTGATGTAAGTTCCACACTAATAGAAGGGAACTGATACACGTTCCTCAATAATAGAAGGGAACTGATATAAAATCCTCACTAATAAAAGGAAACTGATGTAAGTTCCACACTAATAGAAGGGAACTGATACACGTTCCTCAATAATAGAAGGGAACTGATATAAGTTCCTCACTAATAGAAGGGAACTGATATCAGTTCCTCACTAATAGAAGGGAACTGATATAAAATCCTCACTAATAGAAGGGAACTGATATCAGTTCCTCACTAATAGAAGGGAACTGATATAAAATCCTCACTAATAGAAGGGAACTGATATCAGTTCCTCACTAATAGAAGGGAACTGATATAAAATCCTCACTAATAGAAGGGAACTGATATCAGTTCCTCACTAATAGAAGGGAACTGATATCAGTTCCTCACTAATAGAAGGGAACTGATATCAGTTCCTCACTAATAGAAGGGAACTGATATAAAATCCTCACTAATAGAAGGGAACTGATATCAGTTCCTCACTAATAGAAGGGAACTGATATAAAATCCTCACTAATAGAAGGGAACTGATATCAGTTCCTCACTAATAGAAGGGAAATGATATAAAATCCTCACTAATAGAAGGGAACTGATATAAAATCCTCACTAATAGAAGGGAACTGATATAAGTTCCTCACTAATAGAAGGGAACTGATATCAGTTCCTCACTAATAGAAGGGAACTGATATAAAATCCTCACTAATAGAAGGGAACTGATATCAGTTCCTCACTAATAGAAGGGAACTGATATAAAATCCTCACTAATAGAAGGGAACTGATATCAGTTCCTCACTAATAGAAGGGAAATGATATAAGTTCCTCACTAATAGAAGGGAACTGACACAAGTTCCTCACTAATAGAAGGGAACTGATATAAGTTCCTCACTAATAGAAGGGAACTGATATAAGTTCCTCATTAATAGAAGGGATTGAATAAATCGCCAAAACCTGTGAATCTTGTACGGATTCGTTAGTTTCAGTAAAAATAATTAACCTACTCTGGATAAGCGGTGGAAAACATCGCTAATATAAATAGATTATTTCGTATTTCGTTATTCGTATTTAAATTCGTGTAACCTATTCTGCATTACAACTAAGTTAATTCTTCAATTCCCACTATTAGTAATTCTCTCTCGCTATACATAACTTGTACAAATTTTCAGTGGGTAATCTAATACTTTTATACTATCTAATACTTATGTGCAAACACAACTGGTGGACAGAATTGATACTATGTATAAGTATTTGGAAAACTGTTAACGCAAGGGATTGAAGTAGGATGGGTGTGGTGAGAAAAGGAACTCTGGCAAAACCGTTAATAAAATCATGCTGTCCGGAGGCTGCACCGCTGGATTGGGGCCAGCATGTTGCTGCGACAGATACAAGTGGATGTATCACAGATGCTCTCGTAGACACTGTACCGTTCTAGAGAACGCCAAGTCCTTCCGTCTGGATACCACTGCTGGCTTGCAAATAAAAAGTGGACCGAGCTGATCATTATATATATATATGTGTGTGTGAGAGAGAGAGAGAGTGTGTGTGTTGTTTTCCTCGAATTACCGGCCAAAAATTGTGGTAGCGACTGGAGCATATTGTAGGCGGCCATAAACTGTGGTAGTTACTGCAGCATATTTTAGGCGGCCATAAACTGTGGTAGTGACTGATGGCGCATATTGTAGGCGGCGATAAACTGTAGTAGCGGCTACAGCACATTGTAGGCGGCCATAAACTGTGGTAGCGACTGGTGGCGCATATTGTAGGCGGCGATAAACTGTAGTAGCGGCTACAGCACATTGTAGGCGGCGATAAACTGTAGTAGCGGCTACAGCACATTGTAGGCGGCCATAAACTGTGGTAGCGGCTACAGCACATTGTAGGCGGCCATAAACTGTGGTAGCGACTGATGGCGCATATTGTAGGCGGCGATAAACTGTAGTAGCGGCTACAGCACATTGTAGGCGGCGATAAACTGTAGTAGCGGCTACAGCACATTGTAGGCGGCCATAAACTGTGGTAGCGACTGGTGGCGCATATTGTAGGCGGCGATAAACTGTAGTAGCGGCTACAGCACATTGTAGGCGGCGATAAACTGTGGTAGCGGCTACAGCACATTGTAGGCGGCCATAAACTGTGGTAGCGACTGGTGGCGCATATTGTAGGCGGCGATAAACTGTAGTAGCGGCTACAGCACATTGTAGGCGGCGATAAACTGTAGTAGCGGCTACAGCACATTGTAGGCGGCCATAAACTGTGGTAGCGACTGATGGCGCATATTGTAGGCGGCGATAAACTGTAGTAGCGGCTACAGCACATTGTAGGCGGCGATAAACTGTAGTAGCGGCTACAGCACATTGTAGGCGGCCATAAACTATGGTAGCGGCTGGCTCATATTGTAAGTGGTCATACAATGTGGTAGCGACTGGAGCATATTGTAGGCGATCATACACTGTGGTAGCGCCTAAACCATGTTGTAGACACCCATATACTCTTGTAGCGACTGGAGCATATTGCAGACGCCCATATAATCTTGTGGCGACTGAAGCATATTGTAGGCGCCCAAAAATATGGTGGCGGCTGGAGCATATTGTAGTCAGTCATACAATGAGGTAGCGGCTGGAGCATATTGTAGGCGCCCATATACTCTTATGGCGACTGGAGCATATTGTAGGCGTCCATAAATATGGAGGCGGCTGGTGCATATTGTAGTCAATCATACAATGTGGTAGCGATTGGATCATTGTAGGCGACCATAAATGTGGTAGTGGCTGAAGAATATTGTAGCACCTTTACACTGTGGTAGTGGCTGTAGCATATTGTAGCAACCATACACTGTGGTAACGGCTGACGCATATTGTATAGTAACCATACGCTGTGGTAGCGGTGAATCATATTGTAGCAACCATACACTGTGGTAGCGGCTGAAGCATATTCTAGCAACCATACACTGTGGGAGCGGTTGAAGCATATTGTAGCAACCATTCACTGTGGTAGCGGCTGAAGCATATTGTAGCAACCATACACTGTAGTAGCGGCTGGAGCATATTGTAGTTGCCCAAAAATATGGTAGAGGCTGGAGCATATTGTAGGCGAAAATAAATTGTGGTATCGTTTGCAGCATATTGTAGCAACCATACACTGTGGTAGCGGCTGAAGCATATTGTAATCACCAATACACTGTGGTATCGGCTGAAGCATATTGTAGCAACCATACACTGTGGTAGCGGCTGAAGCATATTGTAGCAACCATGCACTGTGGTATCGGCTGAAGCATATTGTAGCACTTATAAACTGTGGTAGCGGCTGAAGCACATTGTAGCTACCATACACTGTGGTAGCGGCTGATGTATTTTGTAGCAACCATACACTGTGGTAGCGGCTGAAGCACGTCGTAGAATCCATACACTGTGGTAGCGGCTGATGTATATTCTAGCATCCATACACTGTGGTAGCGGCTGGTGCATATTGTAGCAACCATACACTGTGGTAGCGGCTAAACCATATTGTATCATCCATACACTGTGGTATCGGCTGAAGCATATTGTAGCAACCATACACTTTGGTAGCGGATGGTGTATTTTGTAGCAACCATACACTGTGGTAGCGGCTGAAGCACGTTGTAAATTCCATACACTGTGGTAGCGGCTGATGTATATTCTAGCATCCATACACTGTGGTAGCGGCTGGTGCATATTGTAGCAACCATACACTGTGGTAGCGGCTAAACCATATTGTAGCATCCATACACCGTGGTAGCGGCTGAAGCATATTGTAGCTTCCATACACTGTGGTAGCGGCTGATGTATATTCTAGCATCCATACACTGTGGTAGCGGCTGGTGCATATTGTAGCAACCATACACTGTGGTAGCGGCTGAAGCATATTGTAGCTTCCATACACTGTGGTAGCGGCTGATGTATATTCTAGCATCCATACACTGTGGTAGCGGCTGGTGCATATTGTAGCAACCATACACTTTGGTAGCGGCTAAACCATATTGTAGCAACCATACACTGTGGTAGCGGCTGATGTATATTCTAGCATCCATACACTGTGGTAGCGGCTGAAGCATATTGTAGCTTCCATACACTGTCGTAGCGGCTGATGTATATTCTAGCATCCATACACTGTGGTAGCGGCTGGTGCATATTGTAGCAACCATATACTTTGGTAGCGGCTAAACCATATTGTAGCAACCATACACTGTGGTAGCGGCTGATGTATATTCTAGCATCCATACACTGTGGTAGCGGCTGGTGCATATTGTAGCAACCATACACTGTGGTAGCGGCTAAACCATATTGTAGCATCCATACACCGTGGTAGCGGCTGAAGCATATTGTAGCTTCCATACACTGTGGTAGCGGCTGATGTATATTCTAGCAACCATACACTTTGGTAGCGGCTAAACCATATTGTAGCATCCATACACTGTGGTAGCGGCTGAAGCATATTGTAGCTTCCATACACTGTGGTAGCGGCTGATGTATATTCTAGCATCCATACACTGTGGTAGCGGCTGGTGCATATTGTAGCAACCATACACTTTGGTAGCGGCTAAACCATATTGTAGCAACCATACACTGTAGTAGCGGCTGATGTATATTCTAGCATTCATACACTGTGGTAGCGGCTGGTGCATATTGTAGCAACCATACACTTTGGTAGCGGCTAAACCATATTGTAGCAACCATACACTGTGGTAGCGGCTGAAGCATATTGTAGCAACCATACACTTTGGTAGCGGCTAAACCATATTGTAGCAACCATACACCGTGGTAGCGGCTGAAGCATATTGTAGCTTCCATACACTGTGGTAGCGGCTGATGTATATTCTAGCATCCATACACTGTGGTAGCGGCTGGTGCATATTGTAGCTTCCATACACTGTGGTAGCGGCTGATGTATATTCTAGCATCCATACACTGTGGTAGCGGCTGGTGCATATTGTAGCATCCATACACCGTGGTAGCGGCTGAAGCATATTGTAGCTTCCATACACTGTGGTAGCGGCTGATGTATATTCTAGCATCCATACACTGTGGTAGCGGCTGGTGCATATTGTAGCAACCATACACTGTGGTAGCGGCTGAAGCACATTGTAGCTTCCATACACTGTGGTAGCGGCTGATGTATATTCTAGCATCCATACACTGTGGTAGCGGCTGGTGCATATTGTAGCAACCATACACTGTGGTAGCGGCTGAAGCACGTTGTAGCTTCCATACACTGTGGTAGCGGCTGATGTATATTCTAGCATCCATACACTGTGGTAGCGGCTGGTGCATATTGTAGCAACCATACACTGTGGTAGCGGCTGAAGCACGTTGTAGCAACCATACACTGTGGTAGCGGCTGATGTATATTCTAGCATCCATACACTGTTGTAGCGGCTGATGTATATTCTAGCATCCATACACTGTGGTAGCGGCTGAAGCATATTGTAGCAACCATACACTGTGGTAGCGGCTGATGTATATTCTAGCATCCATACACTGTGGTAGCGGCTGATGTATATTCTAGCATCCATACACTGTGGTAGCGGCTGAAGCATATTGTAGCAACCATACACTGTGGTAGCGGCTGATGTATATTCTAGCATCCATACACTGTGGTAGCGGCTGATGTATATTCTAGCATCCATACACTGTGGTAGCAGCTAAACCATATTGTAGCAACCATACACTGTGGTAGCGGCTGATGTATATTCTAGCATCCATACACTGTGGTAGCGGCTGATGTATATTCTAGCATCCATACACTGTGGTAGCGGCTGAAGCATATTGTAGCAACCATACACTGTGGTAGCGGCTGATGTATATTCTAGCATCCATACACTGTGGTAGCGGCTGGTGCATATTGTAGCAACCATACACTGTGGTAGCGGCTGAAGCACGTTGTAGCTTCCATACACTGTGGTAGCGGCTGATGTATATTCTAGCATCCATACACTGTGGTAGCGGCTGGTGCATATTGTAGCAACCATACACTTTGGTAGCGGCTAAACCATATTGTAGCAACCATACACTGTGGTAGCGGCTAAACCATATTGTAGCAACCATACACTGTGGTAGCGGCTGAAGCATATTGTAGCAACCATACACTGTGGTAGCGGCTGAAGCATATTGTAGCAACCATACACTTTGGTAGCGGCTAAACCATATTGTAGCAACCATACACTGTGGTAGCGGCTAAACCATATTGTAGCAACCATACACTGTGGTAGCGGCTGATGTATATTCTAGCATCCATACACTGTGGTAGCGGCTGGTGCATATTGTAGCAACCATACACTGTGGTAGCATCTGAAGCATATTGTAGCAACCATACACTGTGGTAGCGGCTGAAGCATATTGTAGCAACCATACACTGTGGTAGCGACTGAAGCATATTGTATCAACCATACACTGTGGTAGCGGCTGGAGTATATTGTAGCAACCATACACTTTGGTAGCGGCTAAACCATATTGTAGCAACCATACACTGTGGTAGCGGCTGAAGCATATTGTAGCAACCATACACTGTGGTAGCGGCTGAAGCATATTGTAGCAACCATACACTGTGGTTGCATCTGAAGCATATTGTAGCAACCATACACTGTGGTAGCGGCTGAAGCATATTGTAGCAACCATACACTGTGGTAGCGGCTAAACCATATTGTAGCAACCATACACTGTGGTAGCATCTGAAGCATATTGTAGCAACCATACACTGTGGTAGCGGCTGAAGCATATTATAGCAACCATACACTGTGGTAGCGGCTGAAGCATATTGTAGCAACCATACACTGTGGTAGCGGCTGAAGCATATTGTAGCAACCATACACTGTGGTAGCGACTGAAGCATATTGTATCAACCATACACTGTGGTAGCGGCTGGAGCATATTGTAGCAACCATACACTTTGGTAGCGGCTAAACCATATTGTAGCAACCATACACTGTGGTAGCGGCTGAAGCATATTGTAGCAACCATACACTGTGGTAGCGGCTGAAGCATATTGTAGCAACCATACACTGTGGTAGCGACTGAAGCATATTGTATCAACCATACACTGTGGTAGCGGCTGGAGCATATTGTAGCAACCATACACTTTGGTAGCGGCTAAACCATATTGTAGCAACCATACACTGTGGTAGCATCTGAAGCATATTGTAGCAACCATACACTGTGGTAGCGGATGGAGCATATTGTAGCAACCATGCACTGTGTTATCGGCTGAAGCATATTGTAGCAACCATACACTGTGGTAGCGACTGAAGCATATTGTATCAACCATACACTGTGGTAGCGGCTGGAACATATTGTAGGCGGCCATACGACTTTAGCATATTATTTTTTATCTCACAATTTTAATTTATTTTGATTTTTTAGCTTTTAGTATCCTTTGTTATTATTGTTAATTTTACTGCTGTTTTTATTGTTTATTTTATTTAAATTAATTAACCATCTCTACATTTTTGTTTGTTACCTCTGTTTTTATTAATATAATTATTTTAATAACAGTTCTTGGGGTGCTCAGTAGCGCTCATTTCTTTTGCATGATAATTCTCATTTTCTTTTTCTTTCTGTTAATGTAATAAAAATAGTGTAAAACTGCCAAGAGCATCTGGTGATGTGTACTTCCGCGGAGCTCGCCATTATTGCTTATGAGTTTCTTATCTTACATGAGAATTTAGTGTAGGTTATTTATTTATTGCACTAATAATTTAGATGTTTTGTTTTGAATAGATATTACTCGTAATAAATGTATCTTACACAAACACACACACACGCGCGCGCGTGAAGAGATTCGATGAAGACCGAAGGTTATCCGAAATTAAAGTTTATAACCTAACGACCTGCACGAACTTATAATAAAGTAAATTTTAAAAAACGGAGTCAAAACACTCTCGGCCGACGAGACGAGTGATTGCCTATTACAGTTCGGCACGTTTTGCTTCAGCGAGTTTTTTAAAACTCACTCAATTATGAGTTCGTGCATGTCGAAAACGGGTAGTTCCTTTACTTCAGTCTTTTCCAGATATGTTACGATACCCACGCGATGGCATCCTCCCTCGTCTTAGAACCAGGGGGTGGTTTTGTTTCCTTGGGCCTCCCTAATCCCGTCTATTCTTATTGCACAGGGTTGTAAAGGGTAGACACCTTCAGGTACGTAATGATGCTAACACGATGCCATCACTTCCTCTTCTCGGAACCAGGGGGTAGTTTTGTTTCCTTGGGCCTCCTTAATCCCGTCTATTCTTATTGCACAGGGGTGTAAAGGGTAGACACCTTCAGGTACGTAATGATGCTAACACGATGCCATCACTTCCTCTTCTCGGAACCAGGGGGTAGTTTTGTTTCCTTGGGCCTCCCTAATCCCGTCTATTCTTATTGCACAGGGGTGTAAAGGGTAGACACCTTCAGGTACGTAATGATGCTAACACGATGCCATCACTTCCTCTTCTCGGAACGAGGGGGTAGTTTTGTTTCCTTGGGCCTCCCTAATCCCGTCTATTCTTATTGCACAGGGGTGTAAAGGGTAGACACCTTCAGGTACGTAATGATGCTAACACGATGCCATCACTTCCTCTTCTCAGAACTAGGGGGTAGTTTTGTTTCCTTAGGCCTCCTTAATCCCGTCTATTCTTATTGCACAGGGGTGTAAAGGGTAGACACCTTCAGATACGTAATGATGCTAACACGATGCCATCACTTCCTCTTCTCGGGACCAGGAGGTAGTTTTGTTTCCTTAGGCCTCCTTAATCCCGTCTATTCTTATTGCACAGGGGTGTAAAGGGTGGTAGACACCTTCAGGTACGTAATGATGCTAACACGATGCCATCACTTCCTCTTCTCTGAACCAGGGGGTAGTTTTGTTTCCTTGGGCCTCCTTAATCCCGTCTATTCTTATTGCACAGGAGTGTAAAGGGTAGACACCTTCAGGTACATAATAATGCTAACACGATGCCACCATCCCTTCCTCTTCTCGGGACTAGGGGGTAGTTATGTGTCCTTTGCCGTACCATCTCGTCCATCTTATTTACATTGGGGTAGACAACCTTCAGGTACGCAGCCTGCACATTGATCACCCTAGAAGGTTTTATATTCCTTTTTTAATCCTCACCTATACCTCCTAGGCGATAACACTCGCTGGCTAATCGCGCTCGGAACACAAAGGATTCGTCCAGTTCGTGCGAATCTACTGAACTTCCGCCGACGAATCAGAACCTGATAAATGTGTGAGAACTTTCGACAGGCTTTAATACAAACAGTTCTCTAGCACTACGAAGTCTGAAGCAAACGTCTTCCAAACTTGTAACGCCCCAACAGCCAGTGGGAGGTCATGGGATATGGCGTGTCCCGAGGCGAATGAACAAATTTTTCTTAAACAATAAATAAAAAATTTTCCTATAAAAGAAAATTAGAAAATAAATTTTAATAAATATGCCGCCTGTTTTACCACAACTGTAGAAAGATAGAACAGTATTGAAGCTTTAACCAGGGTTGTCAAAATGGCGGCCCGCCGGGATATTCTGTCCTGCCCGCCAATAGTTTTTCAAACTCAAGAATTAATTATTTAATTATACCAAATTGGATCAGTGTATCAGCCAGTTAAATCTATCTAACAGCCTCAAAATGCACCATCTTGCATCTAATTTAAAACATTAGAATTACCCATTCTCCTCGAAAAAGATTTTTCAAGATATGTGTGGCCCCCGCTTTTGAGTGTTTTTGAATACCAAAATAACTAGTGAATTAGAATGCTAAGAGAGCATGGGTAACATACAGATGGGTACGCGCGAAGCCCTGTTCAGAGATGTAGGGATGAGATCGCGAGCTTTGTGGATTACGTGAAGGCTTTCGATACTGTCCACCTGGGAAAACTTATTGCAAGATTAGGGGAGTAAATTTTGGATGAACGTAAAGCAAGAACAAAAGTGAGAAGTCGGATGAGGTATCCGGGTGGAGTCCGACAGAGCTGCGTGCTGTCACCTCTCTTGTTCCACTTATACTCTAAGCGACAGTTACGACAGCCTTGAGTCGTGTCAACATTACTTCCTTCCATAGAGAGTGGATGGGGAGAAGTCGGATGAGGTATCCGGGTGGAGTCCGACAGAGCTGCGTGCTGTCACCTCTCTTGTTCCACTTATACTCTAAGCGACAGTTACGACAGCCTTGAGTCGTGTCAACATTACTTCCTTCCATAGAGAGTGGATGGGGAGAAGTCGGATGAGGTATCCGGGTGGAGTCCGACAGAGCTGCGTGCTGTCACCTCTCTTGTTCCACTTATACTCTAAGCGACAGTTACGACAGCCTTGAGTCGTGTCAACATTACTTCCTTCCATAGAGAGTGGATGGGGAGAAGTCGGATGAGGTATCCGGGTGGAGTCCGACAGAGCTGCGTGCTGTCACCTCTCTTGTTCCACTTATACTCTAAGCGACAGTTACGACAGCCTTGAGTCGTGTCAACATTACTTCCTTCCATAGAGAGTGGATGGGGAGAAGTCGGATGAGGTATCCGGGTGGAGTCCGACAGAGCTGCGTGCTGTCGCCTCTCTTGTTCCACTTATACTCTAAGCGACAGTTACGACAGCCTTGAGTCGTGTCAACATTACTTCCTTCCATAGAGAGTGGATGGAGAGAAGTCGGATGAGGTATCCGGGTGGAGTCCGACAGAGCTGCGTGCTGTCACCTCTCTTGTTCCACTTATACTCTAAGCGACAGTTACGACAGCCTTGAGTCGTGTCAACATTACTTCCTTCCATAGAGAGTGGATGGGGAGAAGTCGGATGAGGTATCCGGGTGGAGTCCGACAGAGCTGCGTGCTGTCACCTCTCTTGTTCCACTTATACTCTAAGCGACAGTTACGACAGCCTTGAGTCGTGTCAACATTACTTCCTTCCATAGAGAGTGGATGGGGAGAAGTCGGATGAGGTATCCGGGTGGAGTCCGACAGAGCTGCGTGCTGTCACCTCTCTTGTTCCACTTATACTCTAAGCGACAGTTACGGCAGCCTTGAGTCGTGTCAAGGTTACTTCCTTCCATAGAGAGTGGATGGGGAGAAGTCGGATGAGGTATCCGGGTGGAGTCCGACAGAGCTGCGTGCTGTCACCTCTCTTGTTCCACTTATACTCTAAGCGACAGTTACGGCAGCCTTGAGTCGTGTCAACATTACTTCCTTCCATAGAGAGTGGATGGGGAGAAGTCGGATGAGGTATCCGGGTGGAGTCCGACAGAGCTGCGTGCTGTCACCTCTCTTGTTCCACTTATACTCTAAGCGACAGTTACGGCAGCCTTGAGTCGTGTCAAGGTTACTTCCTTCCATAGAGAGTGGATGGGGAGAAGTCGGATGAGGTATCCGGGTGGAGTCCGACAGAGCTGCGTGCTGTCACCTCTCTTGTTCCACTTATACTCTAAGCGACAGTTACGGCAGCCTTGAGTCGTGTCAACATTACTTCCTTCCATAGAGAGTGGATGGGGAGAAGTCGGATGAGGTATCCGGGTGGAGTCCGACAGAGCTGCGTGCTGTCACCTCTCTTGTTCCACTTATACTCTAAGCGACAGTTACGGCAGCCTTGAGTCGTGTCAACATTACTTCCTTCCATAGAGAGTGGATGGGGAGAAGTCGGATGAGGTATCCGGGTGGAGTCCGACAGAGCTGCGTGCTGTCACCTCTCTTGTTCCACTTATACTCTAAGCGACAGTTACGGCAGCCTTGAGTCGTGTCAACATTACTTCCTTCCATAGAGAGTGGATGGGGAGAAGTCGGATGAGGTATCCGGGTGGAGTCCGACAGAGCTGCGTGCTGTCACCTCTCTTGTTCCACTTATACTCTAAGCGACAGTTACGGCAGCCTTGAGTCGTGTCAAGATTACTTCCTTCCATAGAGAGTGGATGGGGAGAAGTCGGATGAGGTATCCGGGTGGAGTCCGACAGAGCTGCGTGCTGTCACCTCTCTTGTTCCACTTATACTCTAAGCGACAGTTACGGCAGCCTTGAGTCGTGTCAAGATTTCTTCCTTCCATAGAGAGTGGATGGGGAGAAGTCGGATGAGGCATCCGGGTGGAGTCCGACAGAGCTGCGTGCTGTCACCTCTCTTGTTCCACTTATACTCTAAGCGACAGTTACGGCAGCCTTGAGTCATGTCAACATTACTTCCTTCCATAGAGAGTGGATGGGGAGAAGTCGGATGAGGTATCCGGGTGCAGTCCGACAGAGCTGCGTGCTGTCACCTCTCTTGTTCCACTTATACTCTAAGCGACAGTTACGGCAGCCTTGAGTCGTGTCAACATTACTTCCTTCCATAGAGAGTGGATGGGGAGAAGTCGGATGAGGTATCCGGGTGGAGTCCGACAGAGCTGCGTGCTGTCACCTCTCTTGTTCCACTTATACTCTAAGCGACAGTTACGGCAGCCTTGAGTCGTGTCAACATTACTTCCTTCCATAGAGAGTGGATGGGGAGAAGTCGGATGAGGCATCCGGGTGCAGTCCGACAGAGCTGCGTGCTGTCACCTCTCTTGTTCCACTTATACTCTAAGCGACAGTTACGGCAGCCTTGAGTCGTGTCAACATTACTTCCTTCCATAGAGAGTGGATGGGGAGAAGTCGGATGAGGTATCCGGGTGGAGTCCGACAGAGCTGCGTGCTGTCACCTCTCTTGTTCCACTTATACTCTAAGCGACAGTTACGGCAGCCTTGAGTCATGTCAACATTACTTCCTTCCATAGAGAGTGGATGGGGAGAAGTCGGATGAGGTATCCGGGTGGAGTCCGACAGAGCTGCGTGCTGTCACCTCTCTTGTTCCACTTATACTCTAAGCGACAGTTACGGCAGCCTTGAGTCGTGTCAACATTACTTCCTTCCATAGAGAGTGGATGGGGAGAAGTCGGATGAGGTATCCGGGTGGAGTCCGACAGAGCTGCGTGCTGTCACCTCTCTTGTTCCACTTATACTCTAAGCGACAGTTACGAGAGCCTTGAGTCGTGTCAAGATTTCTTCCTTCCATAGAGAGTGGATGGGGAGAAGTCGGATGAGGTATCCGGGTGGAGTCCGACAGAGCTGCGTGCTGTCACCTCTCTTGTTCCACTTATACTCTAAGCGACAGTTACGGCAGCCTTGAGTCGTGTCAACATTACTTCCTTCCATAGAGAGTGGATGGGGAGAAGTCGGATGAGGTATCCGGGTGGAGTCCGACAGAGCTGCGTGCTGTCACCTCTCTTGTTCCACTTATACTCTAAGCGACAGTTACGGCAGCCTTGAGTCGTGTCAAGATCACTTCCTTCCATAGAGAGTGGATGGGGAGAAGTCGGATGAGGCATCCGGGTGGAGTCCGACAGAGCTGCGTGCTGTCACCTCTCTTGTTCCACTTATACTCTAAGCGACAGTTACGGCAGCCTTAAGTCGTGTCAACATTACTTCCTTCCATAGAGAGTGGATGGGGAGAAGTCGGATGAGGTATCCGGGTGGAGTCCGACAGAGCTGCGTGCTGTCACCTCTCTTGTTCCACTTATACTCTAAGCGACAGTTACGGCAGCCTTGAGTCGTGTCAACATTACTTCCTTCCATAGAGAGTGGATGGGGAGAAGTCGGATGAGGTATCCGGGTGGAGTCCGACAGAGCTGCGTGCTGTCACCTCTCTTGTTCCACTTATACTCTAAGCGACAGTTACGGCAGCCTTGAGTCGTGTCAAGATCACTTCCTTCCATAGAGAGTGGATGGGGAGAAGTCGGATGAGGTATCCGGGTGGAGTCCGACAGAGCTGCGTGCTGTCACCTCTCTTGTTCCACTTATACTCTAAGCGACAGTTACGGCAGCCTTGAGTCGTGTCAAGGTTACTTCCTTCCATAGAGAGTGGATGGGGAGAAGTCGGATGAGGTATCCGGGTGGAGTCCGACAGAGCTGCGTGCTGTCACCTCTCTTGTTCCACTTATACTCTAAGCGACAGTTACGGCAGCCTTGAGTCGTGTCAAGATCACTTCCTTCCATAGAGAGTGGATGGGGAGAAGTCGGATGAGGTATCCGGGTGGAGTCCGACAGAGCTGCGTGCTGTCACCTCTCTTGTTCCACTTATACTCTAAGCGACAGTTACGGCAGCCTTGAGTCGTGTCAACATTACTTCCTTCCATAGAGAGTGGATGGGGAGAAGTCGGATGAGGTATCCGGGTGGAGTCCGACAGAGCTGCGTGCTGTCACCTCTCTTGTTCCACTTATACTCTAAGCGACAGTTACGGCAGCCTTGAGTCGTGTCAACATTACTTCCTTCCATAGAGAGTGGATGGGGAGAAGTCGGATGAGGTATCCGGGTGGAGTCCGACAGAGCTGCGTGCTGTCACCTCTCTTGTTCCACTTATACTCTAAGCGACAGTTACGGCAGCCTTGAGTCGTGTCAACATTACTTCCTTCCATAGAGAGTGGATGGGGAGAAGTCGGATGAGGTATCTGGGTGGAGTCCGACAGAGCTGCGTGCTGTCACTTCTCTTGTTCCACTTATACTCTAAGCGACAGTTACGGCAGCCTTGAGTCGTGTCAACATTACTTCCTTCCATAGAGAGTGGATGGGGAGAAGTCGGATGAGGTATCCGGGTGGAGTCCGACAGAGCTGCGTGCTGTCACCTCTCTTGTTCCACTTATACTCTAAGCGACAGTTACGGCAGCCTTGAGTCGTGTCAACATTACTTCCTTCCATAGAGAGTGGATGGGGAGAAGTCGGATGAGGCATCCGGGTGGAGTCCGACAGAGCTGCGTGCTGTCACCTCTCTTGTTCCACTTATACTCTAAGCGACAGTTACGGCAGCCTTGAGTCGTGTCAACATTACTTCCTTCCATAGAGAGTGGATGGGGAGAAGTCGGATGAGGTATCCGGGTGGAGTCCGACAGAGCTGCGTGCTGTCACCTCTCTTGTTCCACTTATACTCTAAGCGACAGTTACGGCAGCCTTGAGTCGTGTCAACATTACTTCCTTCCATAGAGAGTGGATGGGGAGAAGTCGGATGAGGCATCCGGGTGGAGTCCGACAGAGCTGCGTGCTGTCACCTCTCTTGTTCCACTTATACTCTAAGCGACAGTTACGGCAGCCTTGAGTCGTGTCGACATTACTTCCTTCCATAGAGAGTGGATGGGGAGAAGTCGGATGAAGCATCCGGGTGGAGTCCGACAGAGCTGCGTGCTGTCACCTCTCTTGTTCCACTTATACTCTAAGCGACAGTTACGGCAGCCTTGAGTCGTGTCAACATTACTTCCTTCCATAGAGAGTGGATGGGGAGAAGTCGGATGAGGTATCCGGGTGGAGTCCGACAGAGCTGCGTGCTGTCACCTCTCTTGTTCCACTTATACTCTAAGCGACAGTTACGGCAGCCTTAAGTCGTGTCAACATTACTTCCTTCCATAGAGAGTGGATGGGGAGAAGTCGGATGAGGTATCCGGGTGGAGTCCGACAGAGCTGCGTGCTGTCACCTCTCTTGTTCCACTTATACTCTAAGCGACAGTTACGGCAGCCTTGAGTCGTGTCAACATTACTTCCTTCCATAGAGAGTGGATGGGGAGAAGTCGGATGAGGTATCCGGGTGGAGTCCGACAGAGCTGCGTGCTGTCACCTCTCTTGTTCCACTTATACTCTAAGCGACAGTTACGGCAGCCTTGAGTCGTGTCAAGATCACTTCCTTCCATAGAGAGTGGATGGGGAGAAGTCGGATGAGGTATCCGGGTGGAGTCCGACAGAGCTGCGTGCTGTCACCTCTCTTGTTCCACTTATACTCTAAGCGACAGTTACGGCAGCCTTGAGTCGTGTCAACATTACTTCCTTCCATAGAGAGTGGATGGGGAGAAGTCGGATGATGCATCCGGGTGGAGTCCGACAGAGCTGCGTGCTGTCACCTCTCTTGTTCCACTTATACTCTAAGCGACAGTTACGGCAGCCTTGAGTCGTGTCGACATTACTTCCTTCCATAGAGAGTGGATGGGGAGAAGTCGGATGAGGTATCCGGGTGGAGTCCGACAGAGCTGCGTGCTGTCACCTCTCTTGTTCCACTTATACTCTAAGCGACAGTTACGAGAGCCTTGAGTCGTGTCAAGATTTCTTCCTTCCATAGAGAGTGGATGGGGAGAAGTCGGATGAGGTATCCGGGTGGAGTCCGACAGAGCTGCGTGCTGTCACCTCTCTTGTTCCACTTATACTCTAAGCGACAGTTACGGCAGCCTTGAGTCGTGTCAACATTACTTCCTTCCATAGAGAGTGGATGGGGAGAAGTCGGATGAGGTATCCGGGTGGAGTCCGACAGAGCTGCGTGCTGTCACCTCTCTTGTTCCACTTATACTCTAAGCGACAGTTACGGCAGCCTTGAGTCGTGTCAACATTACTTCCTTCCATAGAGAGTGGATGGGGAGAAGTCGGATGAGGTATCCGGGTGGAGTCCGACAGAGCTGCGTGCTGTCACCTCTCTTGTTCCACTTATACTCTAAGCGACAGTTACGGCAGCCTTGAGTCGTGTCAAGATCACTTCCTTCCATAGAGAGTGGATGGGGAGAAGTCGGATGAGGCATCCGGGTGGAGTCCGACAGAGCTGCGTGCTGTCACCTCTCTTGTTCCACTTATACTCTAAGCGACAGTTACGGCAGCCTTAAGTCGTGTCAACATTACTTCCTTCCATAGAGAGTGGATGGGGAGAAGTCGGATGAGGTATCCGGGTGGAGTCCGACAGAGCTGCGTGCTGTCACCTCTCTTGTTCCACTTATACTCTAAGCGACAGTTACGGCAGCCTTGAGTCGTGTCAACATTACTTCCTTCCATAGAGAGTGGATGGGGAGAAGTCGGATGAGGTATCCGGGTGGAGTCCGACAGAGCTGCGTGCTGTCACCTCTCTTGTTCCACTTATACTCTAAGCGACAGTTACGGCAGCCTTGAGTCGTGTCAAGATCACTTCCTTCCATAGAGAGTGGATGGGGAGAAGTCGGATGAGGTATCCGGGTGGAGTCCGACAGAGCTGCGTGCTGTCACCTCTCTTGTTCCACTTATACTCTAAGCGACAGTTACGGCAGCATTGAGTCGTGTCAACATTACTTCCTTCCATAGAGAGTGGATGGGGAGAAGTCGGATGAGGCATCCGGGTGGAGTCCGACAGAGCTGCGTGCTGTCACCTCTCTTGTTCCACTTATACTCTAAGCGACAGTTACGGCAGCCTTGAGTCGTGTCGACATTACTTCCTTCCATAGAGAGTGGATGGGGAGAAGTCGGATGAGGCATCCGGGTGGAGTCCGACAGAGCTGCGTGCTGTCACCTCTCTTGTTCCACTTATACTCTAAGCGACAGTTACGGCAGCCTTGAGTCGTGTCAACATTACTTCCTTCCATAGAGAGTGGATGGGGAGAAGTCGGATGAGGTATCCGGGTGGAGTCCGACAGAGCTGCGTGCTGTCACCTCTCTTGTTCCACTTATACTCTAAGCGACAGTTACGGCAGCCTTGAGTCGTGTCAACATTACTTCCTTCCATAGAGAGTGGATGGGGAGAAGTCGGATGAGGTATCCGGGTGGAGTCCGACAGAGCTGCGTGCTGTCACCTCTCTTGTTCCACTTATACTCTAAGCGACAGTTACGGCAGCCTTGAGTCGTGTCAACATTACTTCCTTCCATAGAGAGTGGATGGGGAGAAGTCGGATGAGGTATCCGGGTGGAGTCCGACAGAGCTGCGTGCTGTCACCTCTCTTGTTCCACTTATACTCTAAGCGACAGTTACGGCAGCCTTGAGTCGCGTCAACATTACTTCCTTCCATAGAGAGTGGATGGGGAGAAGTCGGATGAGGTATCCGGGTGGAGTCCGACAGAGCTGCGTGCTGTCACCTCTCTTGTTCCACTTATACTCTAAGCGACAGTTACGGCAGCCTTGAGTCGTGTCAACATTACTTCCTTCCATAGAGAGTGGATGGGGAGAAGTCGGATGAGGCATCCGGGTGGAGTCCGACAGAGCTGCGTGCTGTCACCTCTCTTGTTCCACTTATACTCTAAGCGACAGTTACGGCAGCCTTGAGTCGTGTCAACATTACTTCCTTCCATAGAGAGTGGATGGGGAGAAGTCGGATGAGGTATCCGGGTGGAGTCCGACAGAGCTGCGTGCTGTCACCTCTCTTGTTCCACTTATACTCTAAGCGACAGTTACGGCAGCCTTGAGTCGTGTCAACATTACTTCCTTCCATAGAGAGTGGATGGGGAGAAGTCGGATGAGGCATCCGGGTGGAGTCCGACAGAGCTGCGTGCTGTCACCTCTCTTGTTCCACTTATACTCTAAGCGACAGTTACGGCAGCCTTGAGTCGTGTCGACATTACTTCCTTCCATAGAGAGTGGATGGGGAGAAGTCGGATGAGGCATCCGGGTGGAGTCCGACAGAGCTGCGTGCTGTCACCTCTCTTGTTCCACTTATACTCTAAGCGACAGTTACGGCAGCCTTGAGTCGTGTCAACATTACTTCCTTACATAGAGAGTGGATGGGGAGAAGTCGGATGAGGTATCCGGGTGGAGTCCGACAGAGCTGCGTGCTGTCACCTCTCTTGTTCCACTTATACTCTAAGCGACAGTTACGGCAGCCTTGAGTCGTGTCAACATTACTTCCTTCCATAGAGAGTGGATGGGGAGAAGTCGGATGAGGTATCCGGGTGGAGTCCGACAGAGCTGCGTGCTGTCACCTCTCTTGTTCCACTTATACTCTAAGCGACAGTTACGGCAGCCTTGAGTCGTGTCGACATTACTTCCTTCCATAGAGAGTGGATGGGGAGAAGTCGGATGAGGCATCCGGGTGGAGTCCGACAGAGCTGCGTGCTGTCACCTCTCTTGTTCCACTTATACTCTAAGCGACAGTTACGGCAGCCTTGAGTCGTGTCGACATTACTTCCTTCCATAGAGAGTGGATGGGGAGAAGTCGGATGAGGCATCCGGGTGGAGTCCGACAGAGCTGCGTGCTGTCACCTCTCTTGTTCCACTTATACTCTAAGCGACAGTTACGGCAGCCTTGAGTCGTGTCAACATTACTTCCTTCCATAGAGAGTGGATGGGGAGAAGTCGGATGAGGCATCCGGGTGGAGTCCGACAGAGCTGCGTGCTGTCACCTCTCTTGTTCCACTTATACTCTAAGCGACAGTTACGGCAGCCTTGAGTCGTGTCGACATTACTTCCTTCCATAGAGAGTGAATGGGGAGAAGTCGGATGAGGTATCCGGGTGGAGTCCGACAGAGCTGCGTGCTGTCACCTCTCTTGTTCCACTTATACTCTAAGCGACAGTTACGGCAGCCTTGAGTCGTGTCGACATTACTTCCTTCCATAGAGAGTGGATGGGGAGAAGTCGGATGAGGTATCCGGGTGGAGTCCGACAGAGCTGCGTGCTGTCACCTCTCTTGTTCCACTTATACTCTAAGCGACAGTTACGGCAGCCTTGAGTCGTGTCAAGATCACTTCCTTCCATAGAGAGTGGATGGGGAGAAGTCGGATGAGGTATCCGGGTGGAGTCCGACAGAGCTGCGTGCTGTCACCTCTCTTGTTCCACTTATACTCTAAGCGACAGTTACGACAGCCTTGAGTCGTGTCAAGATTACTTCCTTCCATAGAGAGTGGATGGGGAGAAGTCGGATGAGGTATCCGGGTGGAGTCCGACAGAGCTGCGTGCTGTCACCTCTCTTGTTCCACTTATACTCTAAGCGACAGTTACGGCAGCCTTGAGTCGTGTCAACATTACTTCCTTCCATAGAGAGTGGATGGGGAGAAGTCGGATGAGGTATCCGGGTGGAGTCCGACAGAGCTGCGTGCTGTCACCTCTCTTGTTCCACTTATACTCTAAGCGACAGTTACGGCAGCCTTGAGTCGTGTCAACATTACTTCCTTCCATAGAGAGTGGATGGGGAGAAGTCGGATGAGGTATCCGGGTGGAGTCCGACAGAGCTGCGTGCTGTCACCTCTCTTGTTCCACTTATACTCTAAGCGACAGTTACGGCAGCCTTGAGTCGTGTCAACATTACTTCCTTCCATAGAGAGTGGATGGGGAGAAGTCGGATGAGGTATCCGGGTGGAGTCCGACAGAGCTGCGTGCTGTCACCTCTCTTGTTCCACTTATACTCTAAGCGACAGTTACGGCAGCCTTGAGTCGTGTCAACATTACTTCCTTCCATAGAGAGTGGATGGGGAGAAGTCGGATGAGGCATCCGGGTGGAGTCCGACAGAGCTGCGTGCTGTCACCTCTCTTGTTCCACTTATACTCTAAGCGACAGTTACGGCAGCCTTGAGTCGTGTCGACATTACTTCCTTCCATAGAGAGTGGATGGGGAGAAGTCGGATGAGGCATCCGGGTGGAGTCCGACAGAGCTGCGTGCTGTCACCTCTCTTGTTCCACTTATACTCTAAGCGACAGTTACGGCAGCCTTGAGTCGTGTCAACATTACTTCCTTACATAGAGAGTGGATGGGGAGAAGTCGGATGAGGTATCCGGGTGGAGTCCGACAGAGCTGCGTGCTGTCACCTCTCTTGTTCCACTTATACTCTAAGCGACAGTTACGGCAGCCTTGAGTCGTGTCAACATTACTTCCTTCCATAGAGAGTGGATGGGGAGAAGTCGGATGAGGTATCCGGGTGGAGTCCGACAGAGCTGCGTGCTGTCACCTCTCTTGTTCCACTTATACTCTAAGCGACAGTTACGGCAGCCTTGAGTCGTGTCGACATTACTTCCTTCCATAGAGAGTGGATGGGGAGAAGTCGGATGAGGCATCCGGGTGGAGTCCGACAGAGCTGCGTGCTGTCACCTCTCTTGTTCCACTTATACTCTAAGCGACAGTTACGGCAGCCTTGAGTCGTGTCGACATTACTTCCTTCCATAGAGAGTGGATGGGGAGAAGTCGGATGAGGCATCCGGGTGGAGTCCGACAGAGCTGCGTGCTGTCACCTCTCTTGTTCCACTTATACTCTAAGCGACAGTTACGGCAGCCTTGAGTCGTGTCAACATTACTTCCTTCCATAGAGAGTGGATGGGGAGAAGTCGGATGAGGCATCCGGGTGGAGTCCGACAGAGCTGCGTGCTGTCACCTCTCTTGTTCCACTTATACTCTAAGCGACAGTTACGGCAGCCTTGAGTCGTGTCGACATTACTTCCTTCCATAGAGAGTGGATGGGGAGAAGTCGGATGAGGTATCCGGGTGGAGTCCGACAGAGCTGCGTGCTGTCACCTCTCTTGTTCCACTTATACTCTAAGCGACAGTTACGGCAGCCTTGAGTCGTGTCGACATTACTTCCTTCCATAGAGAGTGGATGGGGAGAAGTCGGATGAGGTATCCGGGTGGAGTCCGACAGAGCTGCGTGCTGTCACCTCTCTTGTTCCACTTATACTCTAAGCGACAGTTACGGCAGCCTTGAGTCGTGTCAAGATCACTTCCTTCCATAGAGAGTGGATGGGGAGAAGTCGGATGAGGTATCCGGGTGGAGTCCGACAGAGCTGCGTGCTGTCACCTCTCTTGTTCCACTTATACTCTAAGCGACAGTTACGACAGCCTTGAGTCGTGTCAAGATTACTTCCTTCCATAGAGAGTGGATGGGGAGAAGTCGGATGAGGTATCCGGGTGGAGTCCGACAGAGCTGCGTGCTGTCACCTCTCTTGTTCCACTTATACTCTAAGCGACAGTTACGGCAGCCTTGAGTCGTGTCAACATTACTTCCTTCCATAGAGAGTGGATGGGGAGAAGTCGGATGAGGTATCCGGGTGGAGTCCGACAGAGCTGCGTGCTGTCACCTCTCTTGTTCCACTTATACTCTAAGCGACAGTTACGGCAGCCTTGAGTCGTGTCAACATTACTTCCTTCCATAGAGAGTGGATGGGGAGAAGTCGGATGAGGTATCCGGGTGGAGTCCGACAGAGCTGCGTGCTGTCACCTCTCTTGTTCCACTTATACTCTAAGCGACAGTTACGGCAGCCTTGAGTCGTGTCAACATTACTTCCTTCCATAGAGAGTGGATGGGGAGAAGTCGGATGAGGTATCCGGGTGGAGTCCGACAGAGCTGCGTGCTGTCACCTCTCTTGTTCCACTTATACTCTAAGCGACAGTTACGGCAGCCTTGAGTCGTGTCAACATTACTTCCTTCCATAGAGAGTGGATGGGGAGAAGTCGGATGAGGTATCCGGGTGGAGTCCGACAGAGCTGCGTGCTGTCACCTCTCTTGTTCCACTTATACTCTAAGCGACAGTTACGGCAGCCTTGAGTCGTGTCAACATTACTTCCTTCCATAGAGAGTGGATGGGGAGAAGTCGGATGAGGTATCCGGGTGGAGTCCGACAGAGCTGCGTGCTGTCACCTCTCTTGTTCCACTTATACTCTAAGCGACAGTTACGAGAGCCTTGAGTCGTGTCAAGATTTCTTCCTTCCATAGAGAGTGGATGGGGAGAAGTCGGATGAGGTATCCGGGTGGAGTCCGACAGAGCTGCGTGCTGTCACCTCTCTTGTTCCACTTATACTCTAAGCGACAGTTACGAGAGCCTTGAGTCGTGTCAAGATTTCTTCCTTCCATAGAGAGTGGATGGGGAGAAGTCGGATGAGGTATCCGGGTGGAGTCCGACAGAGCTGCGTGCTGTCACCTCTCTTGTTCCACTTATACTCTAAGCGACAGTTACGACAGCCTTGAGTCGTGTCAACATTACTTCCTTCCATAGAGAGTGGATGGGGAGAAGTCGGATGAGGTATCCGGGTGGAGTCCGACAGAGCTGCGTGCTGTCACCTCTCTTGTTCCACTTATACTCTAAGCGACAGTTACGGCAGCCTTGAGTCGTGTCAACATTACTTCCTTCCATAGAGAGTGGATGGGGAGAAGTCGGATGAGGTATCCGGGTGGAGTCCGACAGAGCTGCGTGCTGTCACCTCTCTTGTTCTACTTATACTCTAAGCGACAGTAACGGCAGCCTTGAGTCTGGTCAAGGTTACTTTCTTCCATAGAGAGTGGATGGAGAGAAGTCGGATGAGGTATCCGGGTGGAGTCCGACAGAGCTGCGTGCTTTCACCTCTCTTGTTCCACTTATACTCTAAGCGACAGTTACGGCAGCCTTGAGTCGTGTCAAGGTTACTTCCTTCCATAGAGAGTGGATGGGGAGAAGTCGGATGAGGTATCCGGGTGGAGTCCGACAGAGCTGCGTGCTGTCACCTCTCTTGTTCCACTTATACTCTAAGCGACAGTTACGGCAGCCTTGAGTCGTGTCAACATTACTTCCTTCCATAGAGAGTGGATGGGGAGAAGTCGGATGAGGTATCCGGGTGGAGTCCGACAGAGCTGCGTGCTGTCACCTCTCTTGTTCCACTTATACTCTAAGCGACAGTTACGGCAGCCTTGAGTCGTGTCAACATTACTTCCTTCCATAGAGAGTGGATGGGGAGAAGTCGGATGAGGCATCCGGGTGGAGTCCGACAGAGCTGCGTGCTGTCACCTCTCTTGTTCCACTTATACTCTAAGCGACAGTTACGGCAGCCTTGAGTCGTGTCGACATTACTTCCTTCCATAGAGAGTGGATGGGGAGAAGTCGGATGAGGCATCCGGGTGGAGTCCGACAGAGCTGCGTGCTGTCACCTCTCTTGTTCCACTTATACTCTAAGCGACAGTTACGGCAGCCTTGAGTCGTGTCAACATTACTTCCTTCCATAGAGAGTGGATGGGGAGAAGTCGGATGAGGTATCCGGGTGGAGTCCGACAGAGCTGCGTGCTGTCACCTCTCTTGTTCCACTTATACTCTAAGCGACAGTTACGGCAGCCTTGAGTCGTGTCAACATTACTTCCTTCCATAGAGAGTGGATGGGGAGAAGTCGGATGAGGTATCCGGGTGGAGTCCGACAGAGCTGCGTGCTGTCACCTCTCTTGTTCCACTTATACTCTAAGCGACAGTTACGGCAGCCTTGAGTCGTGTCGACATTACTTCCTTCCATAGAGAGTGGATGGGGAGAAGTCGGATGAGGCATCCGGGTGGAGTCCGACAGAGCTGCGTGCTGTCACCTCTCTTGTTCCACTTATAATCTAAGCGACAGTTATGGCAGCCTTGAGTCGTGTCGACATTACTTCCTTCCATAGAGAGTGGATGGGGAGAAGTCGGATGAGGCATCCGGGTGGAGTCCGACAGAGCTGCGTGCTGTCACCTCTCTTGTTCCACTTATACTCTAAGCGACAGTTACGGCAGCCTTGAGTCGTGTCAACATTACTTCCTTCCATAGAGAGTGGATGGGGAGAAGTCGGATGAGGCATCCGGGTGGAGTCCGACAGAGCTGCGTGCTGTCACCTCTCTTTTTCCACTTATACTCTAAGCGACAGTTACGGCAGCCTTGAGTCGTGTCGACATTACTTCCTTCCATAGAGAGTGGATGGGGAGAAGTCGGATGAGGTATCCGGGTGGAGTCCGACAGAGCTGCGTGCTGTCACCTCTCTTGTTCCACTTATACTCTAAGCGACAGTTACGGCAGCCTTGAGTCGTGTCGACATTACTTCCTTCCATAGAGAGTGGATGGGGAGAAGTCGGATGAGGTATCCGGGTGGAGTCCGACAGAGCTGCGTGCTGTCACCTCTCTTGTTCCACTTATACTCTAAGCGACAGTTACGGCAGCCTTGAGTCGTGTCAAGATCACTTCCTTCCATAGAGAGTGGATGGGGAGAAGTCGGATGAGGTATCCGGGTGGAGTCCGACAGAGCTGCGTGCTGTCACCTCTCTTGTTCCACTTATACTCTAAGCGACAGTTACGACAGCCTTGAGTCGTGTCAAGATTACTTCCTTCCATAGAGAGTGGATGGGGAGAAGTCGGATGAGGTATCCGGGTGGAGTCCGACAGAGCTGCGTGCTGTCACCTCTCTTGTTCCACTTATACTCTAAGCGACAGTTACGGCAGCCTTGAGTCGTGTCAACATTACTTCCTTCCATAGAGAGTGGATGGGGAGAAGTCGGATGAGGTATCCGGGTGGAGTCCGACAGAGCTGCGTGCTGTCACCTCTCTTGTTCCACTTATACTCTAAGCGACAGTTACGGCAGCCTTGAGCCGTGTCAACATTACTTCCTTCCATAGAGAGTGGATGGGGAGAAGTCGGATGAGGTATCCGGGTGGAGTCCGACAGAGCTGCGTGCTGTCACCTCTCTTGTTCCACTTATACTCTAAGCGACAGTTACGGCAGCCTTGAGTCGTGTCAACATTACTTCCTTCCATAGAGAGTGGATGGGGAGAAGTCGGATGAGGTATCCGGGTGGAGTCCGACAGAGCTGCGTGCTGTCACCTCTCTTGTTCCACTTATACTCTAAGCGACAGTTACGGCAGCCTTGAGTCGTGTCGACATTACTTCCTTCCATAGAGAGTGGATGGGGAGAAGTCGGATGAGGCATCCGGGTGGAGTCCGACAGAGCTGCGTGCTGTCACCTCTCTTGTTCCACTTATACTCTAAGCGACAGTTACGGCAGCCTTGAGTCGTGTCGACATTACTTCCTTCCATAGAGAGTGGATGGGGAGAAGTCGGATGAGGCATCCGGGTGGAGTCCGACAGAGCTGCGTGCTGTCACCTCTCTTGTTCCACTTATACTCTAAGCGACAGTTACGGCAGCCTTGAGTCGTGTCAACATTACTTCCTTCCATAGAGAGTGGATGGGGAGAAGTCGGATGAGGCATCCGGGTGGAGTCCGACAGAGCTGCGTGCTGTCACCTCTCTTGTTCCACTTATACTCTAAGCGACAGTTACGGCAGCCTTGAGTCGTGTCGACATTACTTCCTTCCATAGAGAGTGGATGGGGAGAAGTCGGATGAGGTATCCGGGTGGAGTCCGACAGAGCTGCGTGCTGTCACCTCTCTTGTTCCACTTATACTCTAAGCGACAGTTACGGCAGCCTTGAGTCGTGTCGACATTACTTCCTTCCATAGAGAGTGGATGGGGAGAAGTCGGATGAGGTATCCGGGTGGAGTCCGACAGAGCTGCGTGCTGTCACCTCTCTTGTTCCACTTATACTCTAAGCGACAGTTACGACAGCCTTGAGTCGTGTCAACATTACTTCCTTCCATAGAGAGTGGATGGGGAGAAGTCGGATGAGGTATCCGGGTGGAGTCCGACAGAGCTGCGTGCTGTCACCTCTCTTGTTCCACTTATACTCTAAGCGACAGTTACGGCAGCCTTGAGTCGTGTCAACATTACTTCCTTCCATAGAGAGTGGATGGGGAGAAGTCGGATGAGGTATCCGGGTGGAGTCCGACAGAGCTGCGTGCTGTCACCTCTCTTGTTCTACTTATACTCTAAGCGACAGTAACGGCAGCCTTGAGTCTGGTCAAGGTTACTTTCTTCCATAGAGAGTGGATGGGGAGAAGTCGGATGAGGTATCCGGGTGGAGTCCGACAGAGCTGCGTGCTTTCACCTCTCTTGTTCCACTTATACTCTAAGCGACAGTTACGGCAGCCTTGAGTCGTGTCAAGGTTACTTCCTTCCATAGAGAGTGGATGGGGAGAAGTCGGATGAGGTATCCGGGTGGAGTCCGACAGAGCTGCGTGCTGTCACCTCTCTTGTTCCACTTATACTCTAAGCGACAGTTACGGCAGCCTTGAGTCGTGTCAACATTACTTCCTTCCATAGAGAGTGGATGGGGAGAAGTCGGATGAGGTATCCGGGTGGAGTCCGACAGAGCTGCGTGCTGTCACCTCTCTTGTTCCACTTATACTCTAAGCGACAGTTACGGCAGCCTTGAGTCGTGTCAACATTACTTCCTTCCATAGTTTTATTAATATTAGTTAAATTAGGCCTTCACTTTGTCGACATGATATAAAAAGGTTGAGCCACTGTGACATTCCGTAGTAGATGAGGCAAAGTAGAATCAAAGACCGAGCCGGAGAACGAGTTGGAAGATTGAGTTGATTGTCCAAGAAACCTTTAAACTCTAGGTTTACGCTCTGGAGTGAAAATACTCTCTGTTTCTTTATCTCACTCTCCTCTTACTCCGAGAGCGAGGGAGAGAGGGCGAGAGAGAGAGAGAGAGAGAGAGAGAGAGAGAGAGAGAGAGAGAGAGAGAGAGAGAGAGAGAGAGAGAGAGAGAGAGAGAGAGAGAGAGAGAGAGAGAGAGAGAGAGGAGCTGACTGGCACTCAGTCCATAGATCGGGTAACCACTGTCACCGGCGCACGAGAAGAGCCTGGCCCAAACAGGTAAGAACGATAAGATCATTTCCAAAAACATTTGTTACACAAAACAGATTACATTCAGATTTACAGAATATTACAAAGTAGAAATGGGATCAAATATAATTTATTTTGTGCACCCTTCTTATTAAAGTTAGTACTTTTACCTATCGGAAAATACTGATATTACTTGCTAAAATATAACTACTAAAAAACTACCGTACCGTTAGGTTATGTTTGTAGGTCAGGAATACATCGACAGCGCATGCGCGGAACTAAAACCCGAGCGTGATTCATTTCTACACCAGTGCTCTTCTCTGCGCCGGTGACGGTGCCTGGCTACCCTCATCGAACCTAGTGCTGTACCTACT